>JAVQJF010127840.1:0-36538 GCA_036023855.1 Gadopsis marmoratus | reverse complement strand
AAAAATATTTAATCCCCCCCCCCCCCCAACTATTAGAACCTAGATTAGATTAAACGCCAGTCTCTTGTCTCCCCCTTTTGATACTTTTAACTGGGCCCTTCATGGCATCAAGAGACATCAAGAGAATACTCAATGTATAAATGGGTTCTTAAAGATATATGTATTTGTCAACTTTTCACTCTTCCGAAAAAGAAGACCAGTGGTATATTTGTGTATATCAGATTTTGTCTCTTTAAAAAGATAATGGTACATTTGTCTTACTGTGACAATAGATGGGGAATTAAAAATGCAAATTTCAAGCAACCACATTATAGCGAATAAATTGAGCCTTTTATTCTTTAAGAAAGTGAATACTGCCATTAAGTTAATTATTCCAGCTGTTTCCGATGCAGTTTCACCTGCATTTAAATTCTAAACATTGTGTCACAGACTGCTGACAGATTTTTTTTTATCCTTTTCTTTTTACTCTTTTTTACAAAAATCGAAGGTTTTAAGACTCGGCACCACATTAAACGACTCGTTAAGACGGATGTATTTTTTTTTTTTTTGCAGTGCAGTGCCCAGCTCTGGCATGCGCTGCTGCTCCTGCTGACTGCCAGACGAGTGCTCGGAGGGGTGTAAAGGAACGAGCTTATGGATCGATGTCTCACTCTGCTCAGCCCAGCTGTAGCTGTTGTTTCTCACACAGAGAGGCTTTGTCTGGGCTCCGCGAAAAACAGCCGGCAACAACTGTTAACCGTCTGCCGCCTCGGGCCTGAGCAGGGCCTTGAACTCCTTACACCTAGTGCTAGCCGTCAGCAGCTCGCTCTTTGAGGCTGCTAATATTAACCGCTTCGGCAGAACTCAAGTGGTCTGGGGGGGTTGGGAGCCGGTGCTATAGAAACATCAGGATTTTTGACTTTTTTGAAAACCCTGGTGTATGTGTGTGTGTGAATTACAGACACACACACATACCTGTAGATAGGCCCACTAATTATAAAGTGTAGAGTCATTTTGTCTTTTCTATCTCTTCTTTTGGCACATTTAAACACGCACACACACACTCAGGGGGTCTTGACCCCTGACTTGCAGGGCTGTGCAGCTGTTAATTATAACCCAGTTCACAGGTTACACACATGCTTTCAATGGCTCTTGCTGGTGCTATACAGAGGCACTTCATAATGCTTTTATTTCTTTTTCATGATTTGTGCTGTAGGTGTCTGAATGTGTCGGAGTTTGTGTTGGTAACCCGGACACACTCGGATTGAGGAAAGATGAGAAGAAAAAGATGTGGAAACTGGGGGAAAAATGAGCCAGGGAGAGTAAAGCTCCCTCATCTTCTTTCTCTCAGCGTCCCCTTTCCCTTCTTAGCCGGGCTTGAAACATCTGTCAGCACTCAGACTCCGGTGGCAAGGAGCAGTGGGCCTGGTATGCAGCAGGCCCGGCCCAGGAACCAGTTGGCTCAGCTTGGCTCGGCCGCCTTGTTTATTTGCCCTGACCTCGCATTCGCTCTGAGGTTACGGGACCTGCTTAGTGAAAGGAGCCCATTGTCCTGCAGGAAAAATGTGTTACAAATATTTACCATGGGGGGAATGCAAAGCCATGGCCCGCAGCCAGCCCGACTTGAGCTGTAAAATTCACTACAGTGCATTTTTGAATTAGCCACCTCCACCCATCATTCCTCTTAACCGGGGTTAAAATTATACCCCCACATTTTTATTAATGAGATCAGACTGTCACAGGTTATTAGTCATTTAATAGCCTTAACATCAGGATTTCCTTCAACCCAAATCTATCCCATAACTTAGCATTTTAACATATAGCATGTGCACAGGGACAGTGTGGTTATACATTTAATGACTTCGGTTGGTCTGTGCATTACCAAAATTATAATTCCCTTAATTTTATGTATTTTCAGCAAACACACACTAATTTGCTTCCTGGCCTCTAGTTTGTGTACGCCATTATATTTAACTACCATGCCGATGTTTTTCTAGCAGAGAAATCTGGAGCACATCCCCGCACTACATTTCTTATTCCACAGGGTCCCCCTGTTAGGTCAGTAGTAACAAATGCATTTTCAAAAAGGCTGCATAAATTCGCTTTCGCCCCCCCTCATATGGGTTTTCTTGAAAATGCCATACTGGTTTTAGCTGGAATAAATCTGCCGGTTTTCCATCACGCTCACCTTTTTACCCTTGCAGCCGGACCAGGCGGACACCCTCACTGGCGCATTGACATGCAACAAAGCTAATGGTGGCCGGGACAGGAGGGCCTAATCTTCACTAACTGACAAGATTTAAATTGAGGAGACATCTTCCGCTGATTAGCTCCCACACCCACAATTATCCAACTGGGGTGTCAAGCAAGGTTTAACATCTCCACTGATTCTGCTCTCCTGAGACATCCGGGAGGCAATGCAATCGCTTTTAATAACTGCCTCCCTCCGTTGCTCCCTCCATCCCTCTCTCGCTCCTTCTCCTCCTTGACGCCCAATGCTCTTCGTGCAGCACGCCATTCCTGCACCCCCCCCCCCCCACATTTCTCTTTCTCTCTTTGCCTGTCTCTCTCTCGCCTTCTCTCGTCCCCTTCCTCCCTCACTCTCTTTCCTACCTTCACTCCCTCTGCAGCCCCCCAGTTCTCAGTCATTCAAGCTCCCTTCAAAATTAACCTTTCCTGCAAAAATATAATTTCTCACAAAATGAACCCCACTGAGCGAATTCTTTTTTTTTTTCTACGTGGAATAATTTATTCAAATTGCCCAACTCAGAACAGCAGAGCAATCTGAACACCATGTGGACCCCTGAATTTGGATCTGTCTCTCTCTCTCTCTTTTTTTTTCATTCATCTAAGGATAGAGGGAGAGCGAAAGGGGGAAAAAAGTTTATGTACATTGCTGTCTTCTGGCAAATAAGGGGACGGGCTTGCTTCCACCTTCTATCCCCAGTGCTCTGACAGCGGTATCCCCCTCGAGTGTACACCTCATTAAAATTCATCTGATCTGAATATTTTTGCAAATATGGTCTGATTGCTCGCCATGACATGAAACATCCCTGTGTGTTATTTTAATCACACGCACCCCAACGGGCAATGTATATGATGGCTGTGACATTGAACTCCTCCACTGCTTGACCCCGTTTTATGAGTGCACGTCATTTTAGGAGGGACCGGGGGACGGTGGGGGTGGTTTGGATGTTACCTGGAATGATGGACATGCTTGATAATTCTTCCCTCATTTTTCTTCAGATGTTCACACAGCATCAGCTCGGTTTAAAGCCCCTCTCAATCACGCTGCTGTCCCCCCCCCCCTCTCTCTAATGAACTGTTTTCTTCCAGTGATGGAACGGGGACACAAAGCAATGCGATTAATAATTTACTGTTTAGTTTTACTAATTGATCTGTTGTGGGAGCCAGGATAAAAGTGAGGATGCATCCTCGGCTCACAATGCCTTTCATATGGCATTTATCCACAAGTCACAACCGGCTCCCTCAAGATGAATAATGAACTAAACAAGATCAAATAATGATCGCTTGGGAGTCGGAGAGCGAACTACCTTACAAACACCACTGAGTTTACCTTAGGTTCTTTCTGCATATCACACAACAGAGTGGCGCAGGAGATGAGCTCATGTTGTTATCAGCAACAAAGACCCTTGTAAGGGCTTGCGAGGACAGAGCTTGTGATTAGTTTTAGTGTTTGTGAAGTCGGAAAACTTTTCCGCATGTCTGTTTTAATTACAATATTGCTTGTCAAATGATGATCTTACTTTTGCTCTTCCTTAACCTTGACTATCTTTCAAAATAGGCAGAATAATTCACAAAGAATGTCATCTGGACTCTGCAGTACTCAAGCAAGTCGTTTAAACCCTCCACAATTAACATGAACCACAGAAGACAATATTGTAAAAGACACATTCTCTTTCCATTTAAAAATCCTGCTGCTGCATCCAAAATTTGTCCGGTCCTTGGATGAAATGAGGCTGGCCAGGCAGAACAAACGCTGGTAAATCTTTTAGTTAAGAAAATAGGGCTTTCTAGAGCATTTAGAAAATCGTATGCCATCACAGTGAACATCTGAATTCAACTATTCATTTTAATTGAAGTAAATCTGAACTCTTGTACGTCAAATTGTCTTCCATGCTCGGCCCCAGTCAGTCATAACAACTCAGTGTAGTCAATGAAGTGCTTCCTGCTGGAACAGATTCAGGCTGCCTCCCCTCCTGAACCGCTCCGCAGTATTGTCATGGAAAAAGTACACCGGCCTGAGGCATCCTGCTGGCTCAGCAGGGGTATGAGCGTACAGTGTATTTGTGACGTCACGAGTTTGAATCTAACTCTTGACTCTTGAGTCTGATCAAAATGAAATGCAATAGAAGCAGAGAGAAAATTTAAACAGCGATTTGCGGTAACAGTTATGCTAGAACTAGAACTGTTGTGTCTTATGGGCATATGAAATACACTGATAACATTCAAAAACATTAACACTATATGCCAGTTATGGATGTTTATTTATACACCATCTCCTCAATGCTGGCTTTCAGCTACCTGTGCTCGCTTGTGAGCCATTTCCCTGTGCTAATTTTTGCCAGGATGGGGAGGGCCATGGCTTAGGCGAGGGAAGGAGCCTGCAATATATTTATCCACATCACCTTAACACTGAGGGGGGATTAAAAATGAAATGAGGAACATTCCTTCCTTGATGCGCCGGGGTCTTAAAAGAGACAGAATGGGGTGAGAAACATCTTGTATCGCAGAGATGTTCATCTGTTTGCAGATGAGCCATGTGTGCTTTTTTTAAGAGTGTGCGACTGACTCAAAATTACATTTTATTGTTTTGGAATACACGCTGTTGGCCCATTGAACCTAATGTGGTTTCTCTGCCACCATATCTGTAATGGTTATAGCTGTTAGCTTGTAAATAAGGTTTAATGCGGTGAGCCAGTGTGAGCACCAGTGTGTGTGTGTGTGTGATTTCTACATGCTCTCAGTGGGCTCTTATAAATATTCCCATGGCTGGGTAGAGAGTGTCGTATTGTGTTAGCTGCAAGTAGCATAAGATTAAGGCACAAACTAAATGCCCATATCATTACCCTATTAGCATATGACATATATGTGCATAGGTGCCTGCTTAATTAGCGCTGATTGATTGGAATCAGTGACTGTAAAAAAAAAAGGGGGCTAAGAGGGGGCAGGGTTTGTGGGTTGGTAAGTACGGTGTCTTGTGAAAGTATCCAGAATTAAACAGAAGATAGTCCTCTTATTTCTGATTTGATTTGGCTTAGCTGTTAAACATGCAGACAATCTAGTTGCCTTTGATACTCTACTAAAATCTCTCCTGCCTGCACCCCACCCCCCCTCAAAAAATAGTAGCCTAATTTTGTCATGGATATTACACAGACACATGCACGAATCAGTGCTGGTTGTCATAATTATGTTAACATAGGGGATATTAAATGAGACAGGCCTATTTCCAAAGGTGAGACTGTAGAATCAACTCGGCGCTCAACAAACCCCGGTGTCAATCACGCAAGCGATTCATATTCAACTAAAGTCAAGCGCATCTGCATGGATGCATTATTTATGTCAGAAATAAGCAGCTTAACCGAATCATGCTAGCAGCTATTAGCAAGAGACACACACCTAGCACGCTCCCTGTCTCTCTTTGGAGGCCATGTTTGAAGTCTAAATAACACAAGTTTGATTAGGCCCATGGAAGCCAAAGCAATCCCAGTGAAGTCTGCTGTTTTATAGAGCTGGAACAAAGGTGCACCTGTGTTTGTAATTGTCATTAGGCTGTGTATGTCTGTCTTTTCCCTCCATCTCTCTTTCTCCAGCAGTCTCTGCGGGCCAAATAACAGCGGAGGTTAGCATTCCGGAGTTACGGCTCTATCCTCCTGTCATGAGTGTAAGGCTCTGTTTTAGATCAGCTGTCCCTGCCGCGCCTGATGGACAGCTCTGAGGATAAATGTAACATGAATAAAAACAGCACTGTTGACTGTACAAAGGCTTTTGTTGATGAACGGCGCTTGCGCTAAGGGGAAGAAGGGAGGGGTTATGGGGGTCCGGGGTTGTGAGAGGGTTAAGCGTTATATGGGGGGGTAAGTGAGTGTCCTCCTCCTCACTGTTCATATTCAGCCTCCACCTTTCAAATATATCTCATTCATAATGGATGGACCGGATCTCTGTTTTGCATCTTCAACTGACAGTTTTAGTGTTTTTTTTATCTTTTTTTTCACCCCCCTTAGCTGATGTCCTGGTTACTGTGCTGTGGGAGAGTAAGGCTTTTTGTAATCCAGAGGAATTTGTCTCTGTCTTAGAGCAAAGGCCTGTGATCTACGGCCTAGTTCTGTACTCGTGCAGGACATATGAAACCATAGGAATACAGGTTTGTTACAGGTAAGAATATCACAAAGGGCATTGGCTCCATTTGTCTGCTGTCCTCTGTCATGCTGTAGTATTTGCAGGCTGTGAGTTACAGGTAGACAGTCGCAGTGAATCATTCCCTTTTTAAGTGGGACTGGGAAAATATCCTGGTCCTGCACGCACATAAACACCTGCACTTACACTCAACCTCATAAACCCACATACAACAAAGCCACATCAGGTGGTCCCCACAGGTTACCCATCATCAAGCCTAAATACAGCCCTCTATCATGGGCAGGCCTCCATTTACCTCTAGACACACACTCACACTCACACACACACACACACACACACACACCTATACACACACACGCTGTAACCCTGGCAGCCCTAGCAAAGGCTGCCTTTTACCCCTGCTTATTTAGATGCACTCGGGGACCCAATGGGGGTGCATTAGCAGCGCTCGGCCTCACAGCAGCTGTAATTTCATTGTGGTTACCACATGCATCCTACTTGACTCTCAATTCACTCTCTGGGATGAGGGCCAAATAATGGGATTTACCCTGTCTGACGAGAGCCTCCCACCCTTCCATTTCTCTCCCTTTTTCTTTTTTTTGAGTGTGTACCTGTGTGTGTGTGTGTGTGTGCATATGCAGGTGAATGAGTATCTCAATCATACAACTAACTGCAAGTGTAGTTACTGGTGTGTGTGTGCGCATGCATGTCTACAGTACAGTACATGCATATGTGTGAATGTGTTTCTACCATATTTCCTCTTATCACTGCCTGTTCAACCATCATTGTCAACATCGGGGCTAAATGCGCTGCCACTCCACCACTGTGGGTTAAAGGGATGAGCTTTGTTCTAAATGGACTACAGAGTAAATGGTTTACAGGGCAAAAGATTGGGTTGAACATGTGAGGGATGCTGTTTCAGTCCGCTATAGATGTGGTTTTTGAATAACAAAATGCTTGTTGTGTGTATTAATATTCAAGATAGAGTATTTTACTGTTATACCAGCAGGTATCATTGTGGAATTAAATTTATTTGGATACACATATACGTGAAACTAAGCTAAGTCTTCACTCCAATAGTATTTTTGAGTTTATTTTATACAAATTTTCCAAAGGGGAATTGGAAATGTTCTTGCAACATCATACTATGAGTGTGATACGCATGTTAAGTGTTAAAAAAGTCTGTGTCCATCTATTGTTTAAAAGTCCTGCTAGTTCTTCCTGATGCAGAGTTGCTGCAGTGAACAGAAGTTGATAAATAGGACTAGGCTACCACTGTGTTTGCAGAAACATCCTGAGACTGGAGTGTTAGTTGCAGTCTAATAAAACATGCTGCTCTCGCCTTAACCCTTATTTCTTAGCAATTAGAACGGAAGATAAAAAAAATAAAAGTAAAAGGCTTAAAAACTTTTAATTTGTATTCATGAGATAAGGATTGTGAGCCATGAGAAGGAAGAAAACAGCTCCCCCATCACAATACAGCATGCATCACTTTAATCATATACACATATGTTCACACACGCGTGCACACACACACACACACGCACACACCTACACATGCTTGTACAGATACACGTGCATGCACGCACATGCATACAAACAGTACAAGAAACAAAAATTAATCAGGACGAACAAAGCCTGTCTGCACACACACACATTTGCACAAACACACACAGAGGAAGCATTAATTTATTCAGGTTAGTGGTGCTTTAATTATTACAACCATCCTTCCCCCCTCCCCAATAATAGCCAGCACGTCTGTAGCTGTAGCTGTCAAAAAGACGCTGAAACAATTTCATCTGTGAGCAGAGAAACAAACACCGCCTGACTCTCTCTCCCCCTCTGTAGTGTGAAGGCCTTTAATCGAGCCCTGGTGTATTTTCTGTTTGTTTATTATGTGATAGTGAGAACATAGCCTCTAAATGTGTTATGTTGTTGCATAGCCTCACTGAGCATTTCCCAGGAAGGGGAAATTGATAGGGAGATTCACAATTAAGCAAATTAATGAGTTTATTCGGGGAGCAAGCAAACACTTAGTAGGATGCCAGCTCCTATCTCCAGAGAGACATGAAAAGTCTTACTTTGTTGCCTGGGTTGTTTGTGCCACGAGTTTGCGTGTGCACACTTACTGTATGGGAGTCTGTCTTGAGTTGGCATCCCTTTGTTTAGTTTTTTTTGGCTCATTTTTACAGCCCTTTGCATTAGACAGCCGCGCAGAAAAGCATTGTGCTGTTTTCATGCGGATTTTAAAGCTATGCAAATAGAGTTTGAAACACACTACAAAGACAATAACATGTTTTAACATCAAATGTCCTGCAGTAGATTCGCAGAATGTGACCGTTCAAAGCAAATTCTCAATTTTTTTTTTCATGTGCTTATCATCAGTGGCCTCAGGGATAACACAGCCCCGATTTCTAACATCTAGCTGTGTCATAATGGCAGGCTATTAATGAGCGGCCATTTTGTGCCTTTGACTGCAGTTGCACTGGGCTTCATTATTTTCTGCAGGTCTGAGAGGTGAGGAGAGAGGGAGAGTGCGTGATTGTGGAGGTCACTGTCCCCAGAGACACAACACAATTGACTGACTGAATGCTTGATCATCCCTTCCTTTTTCCGTGCTTTGTTTTTCCTTGTGCACCCAAATACCTTCGTGTGTGCTTTCGGTCTAAGTGTGTCTGTGAGCTCATCCCTTTGTGTATATAGCCGTTGTGGCCACCCCCCTCCTACCCTGCTGGATGTAAAATTACTTCAGAATAGGAAACGGAGGCAGGCGCGCAATGATAGATTATAACCACGACCCCCCCCCACCCCTCGTTCAGTAACGATGGCCCTCGCTGCGACACACGGGGCCGCTCTCCCGGGGCAAGAGGAGGAAATGAGAGGCTCTTTAGAGGACACAGATGCCATTAGGTCACTACAGGTGTCCCGTCTGCTGTTTATCTCTCGTTCTTTCAGCCTCGCACTCATTTTTCTGCTCTCTCTGCTTGGGTTTGGCAGTGGCAACAAAACAGGTGTCAAAGTGCAGAGGCATGATATTGTGTCCCTGCTGAGTGTGACTTTGTTGTGTGAGCGTGAACCTGTGTGCGTCTCTGTGTGGGTGCATGTATGAGGGAATATAGAGTGTTCCGAGTATAGTAGAATTATATTTGCCATGTAATTAAATCAAAATCTTTTTTAATATACTTTAACTTAACACAATATAAAATTGTAATATTCTACATGTTCAACATGCATTCTGTAATTATGCAAGTGTTTCATTATATAAGCAATGTTTCTTTCTGCCTTGCCCTGGTGCAGATGGAGAGTTTTTACTGCGAAGCAGCTGCACTGAACTGCAAATGTTTGCATTAGCCTTGAATATCAAATGTTGGTTAAATCTCTTTTCATACAGTTTCCTTTTTCTTTTTTTTTCATTGAAGGATCCGTTTTCAACATTGCACACAAGGACTTCATCAGTTCTGACAAAGTGCTGACATCGTAGCCCTTTGTGATGTGTTTGTTGTGGAAATTCAAATGACATAATTGTGATACAGCCCTGAGGTGAATCCATATGTATATGCCGTGGTAGCCACTGATGGTGTGATGGCAGAAAGAGATGTTCCAGTCTGTATCTCTTCCTCTTCACCTGTCTTTGTTCACCTCCCCTCCCTTCTTCCCCTACTCATCTCTGATATATCTCTCTTCACTTCTAGCCACCCCTCCCCTCACCTCTGTCCTCCCATCCTCGCTCCCTACCACCGGCACAGACAATAAATATCATGTCACGAGGATGGCAATGCTCCTTCATGGAACACTGCATGTTTATTAGAGGCACGAGAAGTTTAAGAGAAATGCTAACAGTGTTCATTAATGGGCCGCATCCGCGTTTGATGAGGCATGTCACATCCTAGCCACTGGCCGAATGGGAGAAAGGGCGGGGTTTTCGTGGGGGGAGGGGATGGAGCGACAGGCATAACGGCCACCGGTAAACGGCTGGTAATTGTGTCCAAATTGTATGACGAGAAGGCCTCTCAAGGACTGACAGTGACGGAGCAATTATGGCAAGCCAAGCGAGCTGTGTCAAATTAGCCCTTTCCTCCCCTTCCTCCTTACTCCAAAGCCCAACCCTTTCTGCCACCCGCTGACGGGGGAGTCATATTTCTTTGCCCTATATAGCAACGTGGAGTGATAAACCATTGATTGTGAATGATAGGCGAGGCCAGCCATGGCAGCTTGATGATTCAAATTGTCAGTAGCTTTGTACCTGAACACTGGGGGTCATGTGGCTTTCTGAGCAGGTATAGAGATGTTTAAGATCTAGTTGGAGGGTGGAAGTTTAGAAGGAGAGGGTGGATGGCGGGTGGGTGTGTCTCATATGTTCATCGACTCACCTGAGGGAGTCTTTACCGGGGAAGGTCATCAGTCAGCGTCGGCTGTCAGGGATGGATCACACACAGTGGAGTGCGCCTGACTTTGGTAATTACATCTGACTGCAGAGTGGGGATGTCTTCTTTTGTGGGCCCACAATGACTGCATAATTTATAATTAACTGCAATCAGTTCAGTCACAAGGATGTTCATCAGGGCTTTTTGTTTTAGGGTGGGGTGGTTAGCACTTTAGAACTGGATCATCATTGAATTTGTCTGAAAGCTACAGGCTTCCGTCTGTAGACGTTTAAGCCATGTTGTCTGCAGATCTTTTCATTTTTCTACTCAAATGCTAAGTGTCAGCCCAGGATGTCAGCCATTTTTTTGTTTTCCTCCACAGATTACATGCATTTTGGGAGGAATATGTTTCACTAAGTCCTATGATGGATTCTTTATGACCCTTCTGCCATTGTTTATGGAGGAGAAAGAACAACGTATTGGCTGGATGTGCAAACTTTAGATGGAACAAATGGGTTTTATGAAGATCACAGTGGTGGGGATCAATAGGACTGATGATTCAAGGTGTCAATCCATACATGCAAACACATTCTAATTGATTTTCTCCTATTGATTTCACTCGTGCCTCTGCGGCTTTGGTTAAGATGGGAACATGTATTTGTATTTGATGATACAATTCAGACAGTGATTAGTCTTACAGCATGTCGAAATTAGCGTTGCTTACTTTGATTTATGATTATAATGCATATTAAATAAACCCCAGACAACTGTGTGCTGGCTTTGAATTATCATGAAAGTCATATAATTAATGTGCTGTAATGTGATGATCATCTCATGAATTATGTAAACAATTCTGCCCATGAATCACGTTTCTTAAATTATCCAAAAATAGTTATTTGAATGCCATTCTTTGTACTTCCCTTTAAATGTGAATATGAAATTGAAATGCATAAAGTGTCTGTTTTACATTGTAGCACTGACTATACAGGTAAAATATGTGTGTGCACGCTCGTGCCCATGCATGTGCACAGGTGCGTACACGTGCCTGTCCGCCAGTGTCTAAGTGTGAGTCCAAGTATATCAATCTTGTTACTGCCATTAATGTCACTTTCAGCTCATCATTCTCAAATTATATTTAATAATAGATAGCTTTTGGGCATAAATGTTAATGCAGAATTGCATTGAATTTTATGTTCTGAAAATGACATGCCTTAGTTAACCTCTCAATATTTAGAGAGCTACTCCACTTCCATGCAGATGCCAAAAATCCTAATAAGTGAACGCAATCTCTGAACTTTCTCTGCAAACTTTCCTCTTAGTCTAAACCAAACATTCCCTTCATTCTGCTCCGAGCTCTGACCGTTTCTGCTTGAATAGTAAACAGTTGGTTTGATTATTGGTTCTACTCCTAAAAGCAATTTTAGCTAATGTTGCTAAGATAACATGTCAGCATTGATTCCCAGTCAACTTTATGATGCATGCCATTTCCAAAAAGGAAAAGTCAACGACAGGTTTCCCATGTCAAAGCTTATTACGTGCCGATAGGTGACGCATTCATTTGATATGACGTTCACTTGATGAGAGGTTTAGGAAGTCCATTTTGTGAAGAAATTAGTTGTCATGACTTGGGGTTTCTTAAATAAACATAGTTATTAACCTCATAAAAGCTGTAAATCCCCAATATACAGTATATAGATTATTTTACACCGTACCACCTTTAGTAGGAGTCTGTCTTCTGAAATCCCTATTTCTTTCCCCAGCTGTCTTGTACTGTGTGTGATTAGACCATTGGGACTTCATTGGACAATGTATTGATTAGGTATTAACACACTAACACCAAATAATCCATTTTAAATGTTCCAAGATTTGGCGACGGTGGCCGTCTGCATTTGATTCGAGGTTGCCTCGGGACAAACTTTAATTTCTCTGTTTTCGCCGTGAAAACTCGCGGGGGTGGGATGCATCTCTGCAGCCCCATTGCATATTAACAGCATCTTCAGTTATGTTCTTAAAACATGATGAGTACACTGAAGCTGAGTTTCCAGCAAGATTAATTATTGACACTGTCCTTTGCGCAACCCGATCTTAAAAGTGTGTTCACTGTTCCACTTTTTGAAATGTCCTCTTATGTAAAAATATGTTTCTTGTGTTACTTTGGAAAGCTGTTTTTTCTTGTCAACATGTTGGAACACTTTGGCTTGGATGCATGTGGTATGGATTGGGAATTGAAACCACAGAAAGCCATGGATGGAAGTCATCATCATTGAGATTCACTTAGATGCTTTAACATCCACATTGTATCCTCGCCTTGCCTCTGATCAGCGCCTTTAAAGTGTGTGCAACAATCTGGCAAAGAGATTAGGCCCCAGTTTGTAGAAATTGGTTGGGTTTTTTTGTAGTGAAAATGGGTTGAGGAGGGATTTGACCGGTGAAATCGCAGTTTGAGTATGTGTCCAGTCCAGCTGGGCCACTGGGGCTAACACAATGATCGTCACGTGTTGCTGCATGTCGTTAGTATATAACGCAGGCTTCTCTCAGGTTGCCTCAGTCCCCTCCCGTCCACTTTGTTTATTAGCAGGATTCTTGGGTACTGTTGTTTATTCATAAGCCATTGTTTTCAAGCATGAACTGCTCTATTTTGAGGGGTTCCATATATGTCAGCTGAGTGTCGGTGGATGGCACCAGCATGCCTCCCAGCACCTCCAGAGACTCCCATTCTGACAAGGACATTTTTTTTCTCCCCCATCCTCCCAGCGTAATGAAAACTAAATACGCACATCTTCCCTTGCTGTCTGTCTCTTATCCAACTCTCTCTTTCTGTTCTCTTTACTCGCTCTCCTTTTTTTTTTTA
Organism: Gadopsis marmoratus; assembly: GCA_036023855.1. Classification (NCBI taxonomy): domain Eukaryota; kingdom Metazoa; phylum Chordata; class Actinopteri; order Centrarchiformes; family Percichthyidae; genus Gadopsis; species Gadopsis marmoratus. The sequence goes on along the minus strand of JAVQJF010127840.1, from coordinate 22,966 downwards.
TCCTTCCCTCTCTGCTTTCCTGACACCTTGGCCAATGGGAGTTGTGTCTGTGCCCGGCAGTTGTCAGGAGAGACAGCCAATAAGCAATCAAAGTGGCGGCCAGTGGCTGAGACAAAGGAGCACTCTGCCTTTTTCTGAGGTGCTGCGGCGGGCGGTACAGAGGGGGCTTGCATGTATAATTAAGTGAGAGAGGATGCCGGGGCCACTTAATCTTCCCCCTAATGGTGATCCTAGCTCCATCACCGGGGCCCCTCTGGGGGGGCCGTACCCCAAAGACCCACTCTCCGGGTCACCGCTGTCCCCCAATTGTCATTGGCAAATCTTTTTTATCGGCCGGAAGGGCTGTTTTCCTGGACCGCTGGCATTGATCCATTCATCATGGCTTTGTTCCTTTAAGAACTCTGAGGGCACACCAAGGGTCTGCAGAATGAGCTATTTATCATCCAGCACAGAAAATAGAGAAAGAAGTAAAAAGATGCATATTTTACAGAGTTTTTCTCAAAGCTTACAATAGCCTGACATATTTTCAGGTTTGGCTTGTATTGTCACAGGGGTCCCTGTCGCCTGTGTGATTTATACAGACAGTAATTATGTGGAGCTGCAATGCAACTTTCCCTGTTTGAAGATTGATTCTAATAAGCAAACTCGCATTGTAAACGTGGCGTCCAACACATTTCAGGTTAATACGGTGTTATGAGATGTGCAGGACTGCTGTCTGTGGCTCTGCTCATCGTTAAATTGGCTTAATGTAATAGTGGGACACTTTGGGAAATAGGCTTATTTGCTGTCTTGCTGCGATTTGGTTGAGAAGATTGATCTCATGTCTTAGAGGAACAGGTAGGTGGATGTTTTAGCTAGCTGCCTCAGTTTTTATGCTAAGCTAACCATCGCCTGACTCTTGCTTCATATTTAGCGTACTGACATAAGAGTGCTATCGATCTTTTCATCTAATTCTCGGCAAGAAAGCGAGTAAGTGTATTTCTGAAGCAATTCCTTAAAGATAGGTAAGGATTTTTGGTGTATGGATTAAACTTGTAACTATGTACATTGAGGTGCTGTCTCTGAAGCTAGTTTTGTATCATTTTGCTAGCTATTGCGTAATCCAGCTAGTTTATGAACGTGCACACACGTCAAATGTTATAGCACACACACACACACACACACACACACACACACACACAATAGTACACACAGAGGAAAAACAGGCACATACTTCCTTCCCCCACAAAAAAACAACCTACGGTTTAATCCTCCTGATTCCTATTGACACAGCTAAAGGCAGCGTTATTACAGGCTACCTGCATCATGCCTAATTCATCGGGGTGGTTCCTTATTCAGCAGCCTCCTCATCCTTGTGATTCAAAGCAGGAGCAGCCAACAGGGGACAAACCCCCACCTAGGTCCCCTATGTCTGGGCTGGCACTCCCAGCAACTAGTGACCCTTCACTTCCTCAGGATGGAGGTGAGGATCTGAGGACGAGGACAGGAGAGCAGAGGAGAGGAGCGGAGAGGACCCGTGTGACTTAGTCCAAATGGAGCGTCTTGTGGTTATCCCTCTAAAACAGACTATTATGTGGTCCCACCACTGACACTAATGGGATGTTACAACGATTTAAAATGATTTAATGGCTCCCAGGTTGGGGCCCCTAATGGCCCTCTTTATACGCCAATGCGTATTATGAATGGCAATGACAGTGTTGTGAAGTGCCTCTGTTTCTTTCGCTTTCTTTTCTCTGTCTTTTTTTAGCTGCTGCTCAGGCAGTGTGACAGGTGTCGTTTTGTGTGGTGATAGGACTGCAGACACTGCAGTGAGTCAGTGGATGGTTGACGGACTCCTTATAAGCACCCATAGTGCAGCGGGAGTGTTCATTAAATGTCTTATCGCATGCTGCTTCACTGATATGCACCAGACCGCATGCCGAATGATTTGTTTGTATTGTGTGTTCATCCATAAAATGTCTGATGGCTGAAAGTGACTGGAAACGTATTGTATAGTGCGTTGAATAACCAAATCTCCAGAACCACGGCAAAGTTTAACGCTTTCTTTTGCAGAGTTTTAGAGTCCAGCACTCCATGTAAGCAGTTTAGTACAGTTTAGTCCGTTAGTACGGACTGTCAGTGAAAACAAACACCTGCCTGGACTATACTGATTTTTGGTATGTGTGAATTTTAACGCAAGAAGTACCCAGATCCTTACTTGAATAAGTGAAAGTCCTGCATTTCTAATCTTACTTGGCAACAAATTTTACTTTAAGTATCCAAAGTAAAAGTACTTGTTATGCATAATGGTCCTTTTCAGTGTTATAATATATTATGAATAAATATGTTATAGTATGCGCAGAAACTATTTCTGTGTTGTGGCAGTTCAAAGTGTAGTTAATTTTAACCAATCTATATGCCTTTGGGTAATTCAATTTATAGCAGTCCGACGGTTTTATAGGTTGATCATGTCTTGTATGTAAAATCTGAGTTTGAAAAAGTAACAGATAAATGTAGAGGAGTAAAAAGGACATTACTTCCCTCTGAAACAGTGGCCTAGCGGTGCACTGTACAGTAGCATAAAATAGAAATACTCGAGTACACTACAAAAACTTCAGAAAATATTTTGCTCCACTTCATATTAAACTGCCTTCATTAAAGAAATTAACAATACCAAATGACTCCACTGATACACAGCCCTACCCAGCAATCAACGTAGCACAATAAGCACAGAACGTAAGAGGGGACATAATTGATTACTTTAATTTTGAAGTCCTCTCCTCTCATTATCCTCTCATTCTCCCATCATGTCTGCTTTGCAGTCCTCGCGGACATTTCTCGGTGTGGATTAAACATATTGATCACCTACACCTAGCCGGGTGGAGAGGTTAAGCAAATTGCTCATCCCGTGCCACTCTATCACTAGTCCCCTTCCTCAGACAAACTTCCCAAACGCTTTGCTTCCTAACACTGGTAAGTGAAGTCACACGAGGAGATAAGGAGACTCCTCTGGCCTTCCAAAAACCCACCACACTTCCCCCGTAGTGTGATGGACTGCATAGCCTGTGATCCCTGCCTTTATCCTCTGAAACGCTGGGACATTTCGGCCAAGCAGACCAGCAGACTACGCTGTCCAAGGCACAGAGAGAATGGGAGCTTTGCTTATATGTATGCATGTGAGGGAGTGTGCACGTGTGTTTAGGAGTGGGAGTGCTCATGCGCTTGTGTGTGTCGGCGTCTGTGAGACAGAAAGAGAGCCCAGAGGATTGACAGCTCTAGCAGTCATTACACGCTGGATTGAATGCTAGATTAGTCCAAAGTGGCTCAGGGTCAAGCGGCTGCCTGCTCCCTTTTGGCACTCAATGACTTTAATACCCGCTACTGTATTAGTCAATTACTTCAAAGGCTAGGCTGCCCTCTCGTTACCTCTCCCACAGTCTCCCTCCATACCCTCTGAAGCATTGACTTTTTATTGTATCAATTATTGATTTTGTCTTTATTTATGCGGGATATAGCTTTGAAAGAAAAAAGAAAAGAAAAAATCCATAAATCTGTTTTTGAGACTTGAGTACATGCAATACTGTATAGCTTTATGTCAGCTAATGGAATGCGTTATTTGTTTGACAATGAAGGATTTCGTTTCATTCATAGCCTGTAAAGCAAGCCAAGCAAACAATGATTTTCACAGAGGAAGTAATTCCTCACTGAATAATATGAAAACTTCTATGTATCTATATTCTTAAAAAGTAATGAAACACATTAACACCCTGTTCCTTTTTCAGACGTAGAAAATTATAAACTTGTGTTTCCCTGAAGAGATAAAAATACAAACTCACAAAAACAGGGGGAAAAAACCTTTTTCAGACTCGGACATTTTGTCTTCTGACCATCAAAACATCACGTGAGCACTCTTGTCTATCACAGCTGCACTCCTCCCATTAGCTCTGATGTTAAATTGCTCTTTCGGGTGACTGATATGACCTTTAGGTACACCGACTGACAATTACTGTCACCGATAAATTGAATTATTAGCTTTCTCTGCCAACAGAGGCGCGGGTAGGTCGTTGGTAGTTGAGAGTAAAATGCTGTAATTACTTAGCTAAATTGCCATATTATATTTTTCACCACTTCTTTTCCTTTTTCATTCTTCCTCGTGAGTTATATAAACGCAGGGTAAAAAAAAAAGAAAGGAGAGGTGTTGAGCTGTGAAGCTTATGAAAGAATGATTCTGAACGCCTCACGTAACCTTTTCAGGGTGTTGATTGTCAATAGGAACAATTTAGAGATGTCTAGGGAAGGGTCGGAGGGACACTACCCTTCCCTTTTTTGTCTCTATCGCTGTTGGTCAGTGTGACTTTCTCTCTTTTTTTGTCTCTCTCTATGTATCCCTCTCTCTACCAAATGGGCTAACAATTGATTTGACCCTAAAAGTTTTTCCCTTCTGTGGCCCTCCTCTTTATCACACACAACACTTGCACATACACACACTGGATTGGCCAGGCTGAACATAATTATTTCTTTCTCCCTCTACTCCAGTTCTGAGTGAGCAAGTGGTTTTCTTTGCTTAGCAGCTTGCATCACAAACTGTCAGATGCTGCAGTTTGATTACAGTATCTTGGTATTTAGCAAAAAAAAAAAGCCTAATATCTGCTGCCGTTAATTAAGTGGCATTCGAGGAGGATGGATGACTGCGAGGGCCTTCGGAGGTCACATGGTTTCCTCAGAAGGTCAGGGGAAGAGGAAGCGAGGTTTAAAATGCAGGGAGTGGGAAAAAGAGTGAGTTACGTATATATCCGACAGGAGAGAAAGGAGTTCTCTGAGCCCCTGGCATTGCCATCCCCGCTCGCAGATCTGGAGTCACCTTTGCATCTCTTCTCTAAATACACAGATGCATGCACAGGCGCACAAACATACATTCATCATGGCATGCGCAGAGTAAACACTCATTAAACAAAACTTGGGGCACACATCCTGCCTTCATACTATTTGCCTTATCTTAAATGTCAAAAGGTGTTCTCATTAGACCGTTTGTAATTAGTGTGTGTGTGTGTGTGTGTGTGTGTGTGTGTGTGTGTGTATATATATAATGAATGTCTTTCTGTATAATGAATGCAAATCATGATTACTTACTGTAAATGTCTGTGGGCAAACTGCGGAAGCAAGAGTCATGCATTATTGTCTTTTAGTTTTAAACACCCCTAGAGGTTTGTAGTTCGTGCAACACGCACATTGTGCTAAATGTTTGGCTCAGGTGAGGAAAATGAGAAAAATACCACTGCTGTCACATGTTTTTCTGTTTGTGTGTAGAGTAAAATGACGAAGAAAGGATTAGATTTTAGCAGTTTACATGGCTTCATTTAAGCAGCTATGGTCATAAAAGGCTGCTGTGAAGTAAGGTAGTAGAAGGTCTGAACACTGAACAGCCAATGAGAGGGTGATTAAGCAATGACCTTTCACCAAATCCTGTAGATACTTGTGATGTCACTTTTTTTCACATTTTACCTGAAACTCTTTCAGAAGAGTCTACTTATTTTATGTAGCATATTTTATTTTCTCAATATTGTCAGTCTGTTTCTTTCTCCTTTTTTTAAAAAATGTCTTTCTGTTTGAAGCCTACTGCTTGTCTGAAAAGGGTTTTTCCTGTAAATCAAAGGTCTGAGGAGAGTGGTTGTACTATGTTGGACAAGCTGTGAAACCGTCTCAGACAAAGTTGTGATTTGGGGCTATTTAACTAAAATGCAATTGTCTTGACTTGAAAGTATGGTTGTGTCCACCTGTTCTTCTTTTTACAGGTTTTAGGGAATACGGGACATTTGAAAGGCTTGTGATGTCACTGTAATTTTCCTGGACTTATTTTGGCCATAGTTGGCATCCCATCTGACTCTGACACTGATGCTAAAGGACCCACTAATAGACTCGATAGGTGCGGCGGTGCCAGTTGTGTTGTTGACCCAGTCGTGTAATCGGCTTCATTTTCATCAGTTAGAAGAATTGGGCAGCATGACATGGGGTGAGGTGTAACTATAATGGATGGATAGACCAGTCTACCAAGGATTTGGTTGGTGACTCTTGCCCTGATGGTCAACCCAGTGAACAACTGCTTTTGCTTTGCTTTTGACCAAAGCGATTTCCAAATGAGGTGTTTGTTGGCCACTGATCGTTCTGCCTCTCTCTCCCACAACCAACTTGTGCCACAGTTCATTCACTTCAAAACTTCCTAAGTGATATCATGTCTGTCTTACTGCTTTAGCTTATATTTCCTGCTGTGATATTGTGCAATTTTGAATGGTTATTGTGCCTACAACCTTATACGTTCTCTGCTGAGTACAGAGTGGCTTTATGGTTTCGTGACTGAAAATATGCACTCATTTATGAGGCGGTGCACTTTCAGACTCTGTATACAGTATACTCATAGGAAGACGCTGGACTGATAACTAATTCTGAAAAAGCAACTCAGAGTTTTACAGGCCTTATCGATTTTTCTGCTGACCCACCAGCTATCCATCCATCCATCCATTTTCCACCGCTTATCCATAGCTAGCGTATCACTAGCTAGATGTCTAAAATAAATATGCTATGAATCGTGTCTCGTTACAAAACCAGTAAAGACTGAGAGAGAGGTGCAAAGTGAGACGGGGAAGTAGGCACAAGATGAAAAACCGAGATGGTGTTTTATTCCATCAGCCATCATGTACAGTTGAAAAAGGTAGGAGGGAAGATATGTGAGTAAAAGTGTTGAAGGGACAGACGGAACGAGAAATGTGAGTGAGAGAAGACCCTACGAGAGAAAGACACTGTACATGAAAAGCCGGAAAATGGGAATGATGAAGAGGCGCGTTTGTGTGATTTTTCTTCCTTAAGGTCGAGCCTGCTCAACCGTCGTAAAAAAAGGGACAATTTCCACGCGCCATAAAGGACATTTATGCTCATTGCTGCGTCCCAGCAGAACCCCATTGCTCTTTGTTTTAATTGTCCATGAACAAGGCATTGTTCTGCAAGATCAGGGTCTGGAGAAAATGTCCTCAAACTCGTTCATTGTTACAAGGAACACATTATAGGGCCTTCATTATTTTCACTCTGATATAAAGAATATGTTATTTGAATTTACATAATTCTCAGAGCTGCTCCAAAGCCACTTCTATAAATAGCTTTATTCAACTTGAGCCCAGATTCAAATGAAGGGAGAAGTCATAATCTCTTACAATGTTGTATCTTTGTCTCTCCCTCATAGCTCTCTTGTGTGCATTTCCACACACACTAAAAGATCACAATATCCACTCTTTGTGTATTTTGCATTGGCTTGTAATGCATGTCAGAATCACCCATTTCTTGATGAATACCCTGTGCGTACTTGCCAATGGGAAGGTTAATTTGTTGTCTGCTCGCCAGACCCGTCTTGTGACGCAGATGACTTTCTGCCGACTTTGTGGCGTTCTGAATGAAGTTGTTGTGTAGTGCATTCGGCGGGGGTTGTCGCACTTTCAGGCTTGTTTCTGAGATTGGCCTCGAGGTGCTGTGACACAGCTTCCCTCCAGCTCGAACACACGTCCGTGCGCTGTCGAGTGAACACAGACAAAATCACACACAACCCCTCCTCTGACACGCACTTATCCTCAGCCCGGTTTGCCCTGAAGTTTGGTTAAAAGTGTTTTATAAGCCCTCGCTGCTTCTGCGCGGCTACCGCGGCTGTGCCTGAGGACATGCAGTTGATCAATGGGCCATCACAGACAGAGGCAGGACTAACGGCAGTGCATGACTGACTCCAACCCGACTACTTGGGGTGTAATAATTCTATTTTGTGGGTTTTTGGAGTCCAGAGGTTAGGCACAATGCTTGAAGAGCATCAGTGTTTTTGCCTGCTCCAGGAATTACATTTACAGGCAACTCCAGATTCAGTACACTTGATGTTGGCTCAGGATTTTGGAAAGGAAGGGTGTGAAATATTACCAGTGTGTTAATCCCAAAAGAACAATAAAATGTATTAAAAATGAACCCATGTTAATTCTAATGTTGTTGGTGTGTGGCCCTGAGCACAGAACAGTCCCTCTCTTATTCAGGATTCACAAACGGTGAAGTTTATGTGGTTTTCGGAATTATTTCACGACTCAGCCGTCTCCTGCTCCCATGGCCAGACCACGCTGCTGGGCGCTACAGTATCCATAATCCCAGCCCGCAGTCTCTCACCTCTTGCCTCTCATTTCTCATAGTATTAATAATACAAAGGCATCCATAAAGAGGGAGCTGTGCTTGTATTAAAACAGCACTGGCCCAGGATATTTCCAAGGTCACCACAAGGCTGAACTGTTATTCTCCCCTGTGCGCGGTGAGTGGCGAACCACCGATCATTCTGGCAGATGGAGGTGAGCGCCATAACTGAAGTGCTTATTTCTCTCTTTTGAAACAAAAAAACTGCAATGAGTGAGCCGTCAGAGATGTCTCTGGGTTGTGCTGCAAATAACCTTTTTATGCAACAGCGGTGTCATCTGCATTCTTTGTTGTGTTAAGGAGAGTTAAATGACCACTCGGGGACGGGTACCGCCTGACCTTTAACCCACGAGGATAATGAGTGAGATGAAGAAGCGTCAGGTATAATAGACTGTTGAGTTTGATTGTATAGCAGAGGGCAAGCAGGCCTCTCTCGCTCTCTCTCGTCTCTTTTTTCTCGTTGGTGAAGATGATGCAGACACAGAGGAGCAATTACAGAGAGAAACAGACTTCCATTTCCATCTGACAGTGGAGCAAAAGGCCTTGGCCTCGTTGCTTAGGCATGCAGACGGCCAGAGAGTTACAGGAAGCTGAAGAGGGTGACAAAGGCCAACGGCAACCAGCATCTATCCTCAGACTAATGGTCCTCACAGGTTTTAGAAATATGATCGCGAAAATGAATTTCATGATGTTTCTATTATTCATTAATTCGAGTAGAGAAAGCGAGGGAGGAAGAGGCAGGCGGGCGTCTGTGATTATTGATTACAATGCTGAAAATATAATGAACTATGAGGATTGAGTTTCCCTTCATACATTTGGTGTGTCGTCGTACCCCCACCCACCCCGACTGTCACAACCGTGTGTGTCTGTCTCGCCCGGTGTCTCCGAAAGGGCACATTCGTTGTATCTGTGCTGTTGTGTCAAGAAGACGTGTGAAAGAATAGATGGGGATCTATACACACACACACACACACACACACACACACACACTTATTTTAAACAATCACATGCCGAGGAATTCATTTGTCTTGGTTTGGCTTTGTCTCAGAGGTGACACACAAGCGGGGGCTCCTTTTGTTGCGCAAAATTGATGCCGCTAACAGTGTAATAAAAATGTCCAAAACTTGCAACGCTGTTTGAGGAAGAGCTCCTTTTGTTCCCGGAGAAGCTCTTGTACGGAGGAGATAACTACGGGCTGTGTTGGTGGCAAGATTAATATGTTACCCAGTTAGACCAGAGTGTTTTCTTACTCCGGCTATATCTCTGGTGTCAACATCATAGCTCTTCCTTTGTGTTTTGTTTCACTTTGAATTCAGCCCTTGATTGTACTCATTCTACTGAACCGGTAAACAGAGCAGTGTGCCGACAGATCGCACATTCATCTTGCCGCAGCCTACTTTGGTGCCAAATGATACTGCTGCCATCAGGTTTAAAATACTCCACTGCAAAAGAGTAACCCCATTTAATCATTAAAGGTTGACTTATCACGGGAGAGGGAGGATAAGCATCTCACACAGAGTTGAGCTACTGCTCATAAAGGCCTCCAGTGGAAGTGCTGAGCACAACTGATGACAGGAGTTTAAAATCAGACGGAGCTCATCATCTCTTTTTTTTTTCTTTTCTTTTTTTGCGCTTCGAGGTGAAATATCCAAATAAAGGAAGCAGAGTGGTGCTGTTCAAATGATTTCTTATACTGATTTATTTATTTATTTACCTCCCCCCCCCTTATTTTTTTTTTTTGTCTCATGACAAACAGTAACCTGACACGGCTGAATTACTGAACTGTGTCTGAGGACTAATGAGAGAAATTTCCCCGGAGAATCTTTATCTATTGCTCCTCGGAGAGCACCTTGGGGACTCGCTCTCCTGTCTGTCACCTCCACACACACACACACACACACACACGCAGTCGTGCACACACCCCGAGTCCACCCCCCCACCTCACCTCTCATCACCACTCTACCCCTCTGCTGTCTGCCCATCATCCCCTCTCCACCCCTCCGCCACCTCCCTCACCCATTGACACCCCTGTTTCCTCCAACACTATCATGTAGCACAGCCATTTCATTTTTGCACCTTGCAATTAAAACCAGAGGAGGCGTGGAGGAAAAGAATACTCTTATACTTTTAACCCCCCCCCCCACGTTTGTTAATTAACAAAGGAAATCTCACCACGGCTTTCAGTCGGGGTAGATAATTTGAGCTTTTTAGTTTTCTGCTCCTATGATAGCAGGTGGAGGCGGGTGAGGCAACACAATAATACAAAAAGAAGTGAAAATTGTTGTGGCAACTCGAGAAGCTAACAGCCTTCCCTTCTGCAGCTCAACTGATTTAACTCTTGCAGACAACACGTCTGTTCAGAGAAGTGGTTTTGCTGCGGTGGGCAACGCTGAAGTCTTGTCCACCACCACACACACAAACACATACAGGCAAGCACACACACGCACACACACACACATATTTGCACACGGTCGCACTGTCTCTCACACACTTGTGAAGTCAAAGAAGTCTTTGATCTTTGGTGTTGCTATACTGACCTCTGCAGGATCCTCCCCCAGCTCTCTTGTGGGTTTTTTGAGTGTGTGCGTGTGTGTGTGTGTGTGTGTGTGTGAGAGTGTGTGTGTGTGTGTGTGGCCTAGCAATACTGGTGTGTGCAGGTGAGTCAGAATTTACAGGTTAAAAAGATAACATTTAAGTGGGTGACAGTAATTATTACAAATATTACACACTCCGTTACATTATTACAGTAACGGAGTGTGGATAAACTCTTAAATTAAAAACACAACAATGAGGCGCACCGTTGTGCTGGGCAACATGTTAACTTAATTACAAACTTAAGACACCGTAGTTTCGTTTTAGTCAATTCCACGTGCACCGTTCTGCTAGTGTAAGTATTCACTAGCACACCAAATCCACAGCTGAAAATAGTCCCAGATAAATGCACAATTTACTCCAGTTTTGGTGACATTTGCTAAAGACTACAGTGCCCAGGTGTTTTAGTAAATTATATTTACACCTTCTGTAGATACAAGGTACAATTTTTGTTTTTGGTCTGCATTTTTCACAATTCTTTAAGATCCGATACTAGTTTCAGGGTTATTCAGAAATGCTCGAAAGGGTAGGCAGTTGAAGGACGACGCGCACGTGTTTCAAGGCTCGGAATAACGACCAATCACATTTTCAGGTGTCAGAGATGATAATCAGGCTAGTGAGGCTACCCACATGTGGAAAACATTGTCTGCTCTGTGGGATTGTCTGAGGGTAATCCAAAAGTTGTTTCAAGTAATTGGGACATCTCTCACATTATGTGGATGACCTCGCTGCCTACGTAAATGAAACAGGTGGTAAGTTATCTCTTCCGTGGCCATTTTTCGTGCCAGAGGAGCTCGCAGCACCATCTGTGTTTCAACACGTGAGGAGTGATCCGTGGCGACTTTGAATGGAAGGAAGCCGGTCAACAAACAGACTGCCCAGTGTAATCTACACACACACCCATGGGAAAACATCATCACATATCGAGTCAGAGGTCATGGCTATGTAAACAACAGCTCCTGATTAGTGTTACATTACTGTTCAATTTTTTATTTGTTCCAAATTGGAAATCTGAGCGCGCTGTGTTATTGCCCCCTCCCCTGCTATTTCTCCTCATATGCCACAGGTCCTCGATATTAAACATGGATTAGCAACGTCTAAGCTCTCATTGGCCAGACATGAAGGCGTGTGGGGTGTGGGGGGGGGGGACACACTGCTCTTCCCCCTAGAGGCCATTGATTTTCAAGCTACTTACGCCCTGTTTGTATGTATGGACACACTGGAGTGTAAGCTTGTTAAATGTGAAGTGCATCACCTGTCACTCGCAGGTCCCCGTCTCATCTTCCTGAGGCTTATCAGCACATAAACACACACACACACGGACCTGGAGTGACATCTGGCCATTTTGCAAATCAGACTGCGATATTGAATGCACTGCGGTGGCGTCTGACAAGGTCCCATCTATGATATCAGGCTGGTATGGTTTGAACACAAGATTGGTGGGTGACACGAAACGGACTAAATAGGATGATCATCCACCTGCCATTCTTCTTCAGACCCCCTGAAAGACATTATTTTTCCATTTTAACGGAGGTTACGTATGGATACTGTCTGGTTATAGATTGGATCTACTGTCGTTGTTCTTCTTTGAACTGGTTAAGAACACAAGTTGAGAACTCTTCTAGAAATTAAAATTCATGCCAAGTCATTTCAATCAAGTGATCACGCTCCATCTTTTATAAGTGCATTTATCATCTTGTCCTTAATGAAAAGAGTTTGATTTGACCCCAAAACTGCTCATAAGGGAAGGCGGTTTTGATTATTTCTCTAAGCTCCCTTAGAAAAAAAAAATAAAAGTTTGTATTTCTGATAGAGCGAGCTTTCTATCCGGTCTTGGTGTTCAGCACTGAGAGCCCAGGTGATTACAGTCTGTAGTCTGCTCCAGCTTATTATGCCAAAACATCACTGGGCTCTTCTCCAAATATCATAAATAATTATTACAGAGTGCATGTTCAGTGCTCTGGGCCATGGATATAACTTGTTTAGTTTCAAACACACCCCAATCAATATAAGCTTGTCATCTAAAATTTATGAGAACACCATCTTGTATTTTATTTATTTATCTATTTATTTATTTCATTTGGCTGCCTGCGCTCAGCCTCTTGGTCTTAACTAATCTAGCTGAGTGTGTGTGTACTGTACATGCGTGTTTGTGTGTGCAGACTCCAGAAACTGGGCATATCTTTGTGCGCATGTCGTCATGTGTGTGTGTGCGTGTGCGTGTGCACATGTGCGAGGCAGCCTGGTTCAGCAGCCACTCGAGGGACCCAGGAATTATGGATTGAGGACAGGAGTCATGCGATGATTGACAGCCGCATTCCATTGGAGGTGATTAGGTGTGCGAGGCCCAAAGACAACAGACATGATTGAAATTTCAACATCCCCACTCTAATTTCTGCTGGGTAATTATGATACATGATGATCTGCAGACATCATTGGCCACACAGTCCGCTGTGTTCAGTCTCTCCTGCTCTGGCTGTCTCTCTCTTCTTTTCTCTCTACCTCAGCAACCCACACACACCTTTTGTTTTTATCGCTCAGTTTTTTAAGTAATACTCCCAACATTTTGGGGAATGAGCTTATTTGCTTTCTTGACCAGAGAGTCAGACAAGAAGATGGACTCTCGTATCTGCACGGTAAATATGCAGCCGCAGAGCTCAGCTTAGCATAGCATTGCATAAAGACTGGGAGCGGGGTAACAGCTGGCCTGGCTCCAAAGGTAACAAAATACACCCACCACCACCATTAAATGTCACTAATTAACATAATTTATAGACATTATATGTTGCCTGTTTAATCCCTATAAAAACGACAATTCGTTGTGCCAGGATTTTTCTTGGCCAAGTAACCAGCAGAGACACCAGGAAGTCAGTAACCCAACGTTAAATGGTGAATTGTCATTTTCACTCAAATAAAGCTAACATGTTAATTAGTGAGCTTTAGAGCTGCTGATAGGGGGATTTTATTACCTTTGGACAGAGGCGGGCTAGCTGCTTCCCCATTTCTAGTCTTTATGCTAACCAACAGATGGACTGTACAGACATGAAATTGGTATCAATTTTCTCATTTATGTCTTAGCAAGAAAGCCAATAAGCACATTTCTTGGCTTTGTCCAACTATTCTTCTTAACAACAGTTACACAGACATTAAACTGTACATCTTGCAGTCAGTTCTTCATTCTAAAAAAATCTAATTTTATTTAACTAAACTAAACTGTAGTCAGATCTGTAGTGCAGGATTTCAGAAAATAATCAACAACCTGAACACATGTGCACTCACTCAAACGCACACACATCTGCGTAAGCCGCCACCACCATTGGCTCCCAAGCCACAGTGGAAGTGTTATGATCTGAAAGTTACAATATTCCTCCCAACAGTTCCTCTCAGCCTCTCCTCTCTCATGTGCTCCTCACTCGTCTTCCCCCTTTCTGACAAAAGCTGCACGTCCTGCTCCCTCTCCCGCACGTCAGGTGCGTTTAGCATGGCTTTGAACGCCATGCCTCCATATTTTATTGAACACTTTGTTGGTTGATGCTGGATTCCTCTACAATGCCTGGCCATGGGTTCATGCATTAGAGATGTGAGCTTTGGATGGAGGGTGGGGAGGATGGAAAGAAAATATAAAAAACGAGGGCGCCGGCAATGGTTTCTCTCTGTTTTGGTGGACTGTGCAGAAGAAGTCGTTGTTATTTAGCATTTCAGCATTAGTTCATGTCTGCTGCAAAGAAAAAGCTATGAGTGCTGTTATCCTCGGTGTGTCTCACTGTGGCACATTGACTTGTTTTCTTCTCTCAGCAGGCGTTTCTATAATATTGTTTTTTCAGGGTATTCCTTGAATCTGTACTCAGTTCTGACAGTGTGAAGTATCTGACCACCAGGAATTGATAGTCTGACAGTTGGTTTTACTCTCTACTTCTCTTATCCAAACTGTTGCTTTATCTTGTTATGGCATTTTAGTCCAGTGTAATAAAAACTCACCTGGACAGGATTGGTGACCGATGACATTATGAGTCATCTTTGTGACCTTTTGCTTTCAACTGGAAGACATTCTTGAGTATAGCATGTATAGAAAGGGGTCTATTTGCATATGGGTTAAGCTCAATTGCCCTTCATATATAGTAGGTGCAAAAATACTGATTAATCCCCCAAAGGGGTGTGTAAAACACATATCTGCAACCTCCTGATCGTAATGTGTAGCAACAGCAAAATTAGACAGTGAAATGTGTCGGGCCTTAAATTAGCACCCCATATTTTAGTGCCATTTCCAACAGTGGCATGTTGCAAAGGCCTCCACAGACAAGAGGCATCTCACTTGTTTTCAGACAGCCTCCTATCACCTCTGCATCACTTTTCATGCATTTGCATAAATTCCTGTTTCTGTGAGAGCCACTGAGTTTAGAATTGGGATATTCCCCCACACCCCCATCCCATTTATCTTTTGTTTTGAGGTTGCATTTCTTCTGTGGCATTACAAATAAATAGTCTCCAAAGGTAATCTTAAACTAGCAAGCTATTGCTAGTGTTTGTATAGCCTCTGTAAAAATGTGTTTTAGGCTTTTTAATGCTTCCCACTCATGCTTGCTTATTTGTCTGAGGGCTCCTGTAATTGTTGGGGCATTCTTTGACTGCGACGCCACAGCCAAACAGATGTTTCATTTACAGCTAACAATTACACTCTGAGGAATCTTGGGGAGAGGGGGGATAAAAGCACGAGTTTATTTAAACAAAATCTTCACATGACGTGCCCTCTCTCCAGCACCTAGCAGATTTATTTGAAACGAAACAGTTTGTGCTGATTCTCTCATTTACTTCTCAACCCCCTCAGTCCGGGGAGCAATAATCTGGCTTCCTGTAGACTAAACATAAAATTAAAAAGCAATCTGGCTGTGCCGTATGTTTTATAGAAATCTGGAAAAAAAAAAAAGGACTCACATCAGCGACTTTTACAGATAAAAGTGCCACGGCTCTCCAAGTGAAAAGGCGGATAAAAAAATGAATATATCTTCTTTTTTTCTTTTCGCATATGTTAGAGCAGCTTGATTAACGGCCGGGCCGTCCAAAAGATAATTATTTTATTGAGTTGGGGGACGAGGGGGATCCCACCCTGGGGATTTGGCTTTGGCTTTGGCTGCAAAATAGAAAAGGGCCCCACGTATGATGTGTGAATTCTCCCTCCTTCTGGTGCCCGTCCTGCATGGTGACAGCAGGATGAGCCCCAGGTATGGGTGGTCTCATCTCTCGTCTATCAATAAGGAGCTTATTTGCTGTACTGGAAATGGGAGGGAATACAATACCATTGCAATTTGATTTTAAGCCCCACAGGTCAATCTCCTGAACCCCCTTTTCAGGCAGTTCCTTTTGTCATTCTTTGTCGCCACCCTACAACTCTCTCTTTTGCTTTCTCTAACTCACTGTCTCTATCACTCCAGGAGGATCAGCAATGGGTGTAACATGTTTTTCTGATTACTAATGCTTTAGTAAGTTAACTCAAATGAGTTACTATCCATAACTTTTTTTAATTTTATGATCAGTTGCACTGAAATTTGATGGCTGCAAATAAGCAAACATCCATAAAACATTAGTTTTAAGTACAGTATATAGTTGATAGGTGTTATTTTGTATTGTATCATTTGACCTCCTTATAAACTTGAAAACTAACTAACTACAAGCATACAAAAGTATGTCTAACTTCAATATTAAGTAGCCAAATGCATTTATAAAGGCTTTAGCAGTATACCAATATGCCATTATTTGTTGATGAGTAGCAGTAAGGTAAAGCCTATGCAAGCCTGCCTATAACGTGCGTCTGTGTGCATGCACACGCAGGCCTGCACGTACTTTATGTGTGCACAGTTGTGTATGTGCATGCCTTTGTGTGTTCGTGTATGTGCCTGCATGTCTTTTCTCTGTGTCGCTGTATCGGTAGTATCTGATTGACCTCGCACCCCTGTCAACAAGATGTGGCCCCTGGGCTGTGAGCTCCCCATGGAAAGAAAAAAAGAAAGAAAGAACACCTTTATTGGCCACTCTGTATCGAAGTCGGGGTGGGTGGTGGACAACAAATTGGCTGCTCTATGTCTCCCTCTCCAAATGCTAAGGTTAGGCTTTAATTGTGGCACCTGGGTTGGAAAGCAGCAGCGTTATAGACAAAATAGCAATGCTTGTGTCAGTGGACGTGTTGTGAATAGTTCACATAATACCAGTGTATACACAGTGGACACGGAGCACGCCACCTTTGCTCCTCTCTCCTGTTCTCGCTGAATAAGAATCTGACATAAATTCTGCACATATAAAATTAGTAAATGCCACTGTAGCCGTAGTTAAATATCACACAAACCCCTGGGGAGGGGTGGCGGGGGGAGGTGCTGGTAAGTTACCGTGGCCTATTTTTTGTGGGGGGGGAGAAAAACCAGGGGGAGGGGAAGGGAGTTTGACTAAAAGAGGAAGAAGGGATTGCGGTGGTCTAGAGAGAAAGAAAAGGGTGAAGGGGAAGGAGGGAGGGAGGGGAAAACAGCTGTACATCGTCAGAGAGGGTGGGGTAGGAGCGGTGGCGGGGCCGCCTCCGACAGAGCGCTGCTTTCAGATATGGAGCTGTCATGCTTCACACTCCCTCCTCTCCCCCTGCTGCTCTCCTTCCTTTCTTCATATTGAAACTATCAAATAAAACAGCGTCGCGCAGAAACCTCTTTCTTCAGCCTCTCATTTGGCATCATTAGAGGTTAAGTGCAGTCTAATCTCTCCCCTAATAAAGTTACTTTGAAGTGAGGAAAAAGGGTGGACTGGGGCCAGGGGTTGTTCACACAGACTATTTAGTGAATTAGCTCAGCCAAAGCATCGCTGGTGAAGGCTGGAACTCTGTACAATGTAAAAATCTGAACCACCCTCATACGGCTCCGTTGATCCTCGAGGTAGCATGAGAGTCATTCTTGTAGGATGTTGGTTCTCAGTAGATTTGGTTGTTGGAGCGTTGTTTACAGTTCAAAAATGGCTTTTGTTTGGTATTCTTATTTACATTTTTTGTGATTCTGGCTGTTTTTACATTCTTTGAGCGGGAAAGTGAGTATTTGTTGTCAACTGAAGACCTATTTGAGGTAGAGGAAGTCTTGCCTACATTTACATCCTCTTGCATTAATTCCCTACCATCTCCACAGTGCAACAGAGACAACTTTAATGTAACGTTTTTCACTCATTTTCTTCCACATTCTCTTTCCACACTCGGACCCCTGACTGTGCTCTACCTACCTGGTCCCTCCATCCTTACTTTCTTTTATACCAGCCTGTTGCCTCTAGCCTGGTACTGGCAAGGGGCCAACGCTGGGCGGGAATGCTACAACAGTTAAGTGATGAACTGGCAGCCATTAAAACCTCAATGTAGCACAGCGTCGCAGAGAATAGACTCGACCGCTCCTGTTTTGTCTGGCACACATGATGATACAACAGCCGGCGTGTTGTTGGCATTTCACGTTAATTGGAAGTCCTGGGCCACAGCCAACGCCAGCAGCCAAGATACAACAGGTCCGAGACACACAGACAAATACATGCAGACAAATTCATTCAACAAGTGCAATTTCTGTCAAGAGGGATGCATGCATATTGCACATATGGAGAAATATGTCTCCTTAAATGTCAAAATAACATTGAAATAGATTTATTATTGACTAAACATGTTCTAACAGGAAATGTCTGCAACCTCTTTTTTATTAATTGCTCCGTTTGCTTCAAAAGCTCGCGATTCCTTCATTAAGAGAAACATAAGGTACAATTTACTGTATGAAGGGTTACTGTTAAGGCAGCTTACCTGATACAACACAGCCCAATGTGGTAGTGATTTGCAGAGTAAATGTTATTGCACTCGCATGCATCAACACCACATGTTTTCTGTGTCTTTTGTTGGAAACGTTCAGTGGAGGGGGGCAGGATTCTTTCTCCAAAGGGGATCATGTTAAATTACTCCAAACTGTTTAGTGTCCAACACACAAAATGGCGTTTCTTGACCATATGGAACCCTTTTGTAATGTTTTCCTTTTTGATATACAGAATCTATAACAAATAATAATGGTTTGCAGCTGCGGGACGGATGAGGCGTGGTGTCGGTCAATGGCTTGATGGCTTCAACATGAGTTGTGTGCCCAGTCCCAATGCTTGCTCTATGCCCCAACAATACCCGTCTCAATGTAAAGTTTATGACTTCTTTCTTCTATCCAGTTAGCATAAACTGGCAGATGGGTTTAGGGGGAGATTTAAAATTGCAATGAAAATGGGAGTACAGTGCTGAATGCGAAGGAGGTCGAAGAAGCTCAGCAGTGAGTTAAGCTCAAATCAGGAACTGTAAAGTCCAATCAATCCACTGTTGATGTTTAAATTGATGATAAGTGAGGTAAACAATGTCACATGTAGAAAAGAAGAGCTGGAAAAAATGATTCAATTGCGCTACCTAATGAAGACCACAAGGTCACACTGAAGCACGTAGTGCCTTTTAGCTTGTTTCCTACTGCCATCATATTGATTTGATCTTGCATATCCACGCAGGGAGAGATTGATTTTGTTGATTTTGAAAAAGCCCAGAGGATAGATTATACCTACTAGTGTGTGACTGAATCACATCAAAACAATAATGGAGCATTTTTTAGATGACTGCCTGTAGCTTTGGAAGACTGAACAGCTGATAATCACTGATTTATATGCACATAGATCTGGTTTCTAACAACAAATCACAACGGATGGATACAGATGTTCATCACAATGTGACAGATCCCTCTCATCTATTGTCACCTTGAAGAAGGCGAGATATCTGGATGTCGAGGGGGGGATTAATAGGATATGCAGGCAACTTTCTCTGTCAATCACTTCGAGCTGACTCGTTCCTGAAAGGGACACAAGCTGGATGAGAGGGGCTTTGATAGAGAGCAAAGACTAGCAACCAGCAAAGAGGAGATTGGGGGAAGTCGGGAGATGGTGACGGCTCCTCTAATGCAATATATGGAAAGTGTCCTCTGGGAAAGGTGATATACTTTCGGTGACCACAAAAAAATGTAGGCGAAGCAGTGACAAATTGCAATACAAAGGAAATGGCCGAGTTTTTGAGAGGGCCCAATTTGTCGTCTCCAATAAAGTCCATCGGTGCTCAACAGTCTGGGCTCGTTGCCCAATGGCTGGTTAGAGCCAAACTGATTGGATGTAATGTCTGACAGCTGTCGGGGGTCTACACGAATTGAGTCAACATCTAGGTGCCATGCCAAGTTTCTGTACATCAATATGTATAAGGCGAACAGAGAGGCCGAGAGGCCAAAGGAGAGTGAGAGCAAGAGAGGCTGCTTTACAACAAATGCATGACTGGCTGTTGTGGTAACAAGAGGCCCCATCTGGCGCTGCTTTAGGTTCCCCAGGCTCCATATGTAGACAGAGAAGAGGTTGGTGAAAGAGGGGAGAGTGGTGGTAGTATGTGAGGTTGGAGGGTAGGGTAAGTGGGGGTGTTGGTGGTTACAGAAGGGACACCCCAGGCTCTGGAGGCAGTTGGGTGAGAGAGTGTCTGGGTCAAGAGGGTCGACTCTGTGGACTACCTTGGGGGGCCGTGAGTGTGACAAATGGGCTAATGTGGTACTGGTGGAGATGGGTGGGCATGACATTAA
Organism: Gadopsis marmoratus; assembly: GCA_036023855.1. Classification (NCBI taxonomy): domain Eukaryota; kingdom Metazoa; phylum Chordata; class Actinopteri; order Centrarchiformes; family Percichthyidae; genus Gadopsis; species Gadopsis marmoratus. The sequence goes on along the minus strand of JAVQJF010127840.1, from coordinate 2,561 downwards.
CCCTGTAGGATGAATTTTGTGATTTTACACTACGTGTATGTGTGTACTCTGAGCATGATGTACAAAAATGCAAAACATTCGGGCTGTGTACAAAAAAGTCAGAAAGATATGTTTCCGAAGCATGAGAATATTATGTGAAGAGTAGCTGTTTACTGGGGGAAAGTAAGGGTGTTGCCATCGTGTTAGTGGATGGCCATACACGTTGTCCTCTGGCATTACAAGTTGAACTGCCTTAACCAGCCAAGAGTCTATTGGTGCCTCTTTTGCATGAGACCTTAGTTATGCCTGACCACTAAATATACTGTAAGTGAGGGGATAGCCAACCCTGTCCCCTAAAACATATGAATAAAGAATATGTTTGAATGTTGTGGTCCTTTAAAAAAAAAAATGTGATTAGGATTGTAATGAACATATATGCATAACATTCCCTGGCAACGTATTACATCAGTGTTTCTTACAATTTCTGCTCATGGAAACTAAAGCGTCGCAGTTAACCTTTAAATGGTTATGTTTCTCAAAGCACTCGGACAAGGTTAGGAAAATGTTTTCGTCTTTGCTAAATATTATGTATCATGTCATCGTTGACCTTCTATATATTACTTTCTATATATTATAATAAACAAAGTTTACAATTTCGTAACTTAAACCTAAGCATAGGCAGAATGCAGGACACAGTAACCCAGTGTCAAAGCCCTGCATTTTGTACGCCTTCCGTCCACCCTGACTACTTCCCTACCCTTCTCTGTAAGAATGTAACACTTTCTGTATTTGAAAAAGTCTGCCAGTGATCGCAATCAACATAGCAATTATGATACCTCCAAAACTTATCAGGTAATACCATTTAGTGCCATATAAATATCATTTTAGGAGATGGTGTTGGGGGCATTCTGGGATTTGCTTTGTCTGTTTTTACCAATTGTGAACAATACACATTTGAGCATTTTATATTGGTAGATATTTTTCTTAGAATCGTGTGCTGTGTAGTGATTCCCATCAAATGACGGGTTTTATGACAAACAGGATAAATATTTCGACCTGAGGTGGACAGGGTGACATTAACTAAATGTAATTCTTCACTAAATGTACAGTTCGGTTGACTTTGATTGAACTAAAATCGATCTAACCTCAACCAAAGCTTCGCACGATGGATAGAATCTTAACATTATACATTATACACTGTACACTACTTTGGATTCCACAGTTTCCTCACTTGTTAATGCAATTTATATGAGACTGTAGGTTCTGTGGGTTTTCCCATGTGGTCACCTCCTGCATGCTTTTCCACCTGTTAGTGCACGTGTGCTTGCTTAACTTGCATGTGCATTAATGTGCGGGCAGACTGTGCAACAGTAACACTCCTCTTTTCCATTTTCCATGCCCCCCCCCCCGCCCGCCGCCCAGGGGTGTGAGGTGGATCAAACCCCTCGGCTTTTAGCGGATTTCAGATCTCTGTCACAGATTATCCAGCCATTAGCAATCTCTGTTTGTTTGATTTCCTCTATCGATTAAAGGAAAAACCCCAATCAAACATGCCTTATTGATGAAACAACACAACCTGTTGGTCCCTGGATAAACACAACGCGGGCCGTTGTGTACGCCGTCATCGTTGGGGGCAATGACAGTCTCAACAACAACGAAAGTCTCCTCACAATTCATCACGACTGAACGCACCGCTGTGGTTTCCCAAAAGAGAGGAATTATCTTTGACAGCAGAGGAGAGGGCATGTGATTAGATGCCATATTGTTAGCGTTGCCATCTTTTACATACAATATTTACCTATTGATTTCTTTTGATTAAAAATCTAAGCAGTCAGCGTTGACTTGTCACTGTGAAAACTTCACATTTTCCTCCTTTGTGAGGGATGTGTGCCATGTGGATTAATATTTCAAAGTCTGCTAATTCATTTATGACAGGCCACAGTTGTTACCGAGGGGGGGAAAAAAAGAGGTGTTTTCAACGAGGCATGTTGAGAACGAACAAACAGCTGTGCTGTTGTTGATGTTTTCATTTATGTGTCTGTAAACGCGGCGCCACAAATTGGAAGCGAGGGAGTCAAGAGAGCGAGAGGAACAGAGGACGTGATAAATAATACAACAAATTACACGGCAACTTTCTTCCTCTGTGTCGGGAGTGCAGATTTGAATATCTATTATTTACACAAACATCTTGTTAGCTAAAGAGTAAGCAGTTTGTTTACTAAATATGTGTTTTGGGCCGGATGAAAACAGCGCCGTTGGATGATTCATGGAGCCAGATATTGTTTGTTCACGCAACTCAACCGCTGTAAAATGTTGTGGTGTCAGGCACATCCCTGCACATTAAAAATAGACACAGCGCAAAACAGCAAAAGCTCATGCATTCCAGTCACTTATTCATACTCGCTTCCATACATTAATATTGCAGCTCGTGCACTGGTACACGCCAAGGTTTTGTGTGTGTTTGTGCGTGCACACGCTGGCATGTGCCTGTTTTTACTCCATGTTTGATGATGTGCCTTGTCTCAGACAACAGAGGACTTTCTCTGCTGCTTCTTTTCCTCCCTGGGGGGGGGGGGGGGGGG
>JAVQJF010127835.1:0-26543 GCA_036023855.1 Gadopsis marmoratus | reverse complement strand
GTGTGTGTCTTTGTGTGTGCAGATGTAACAGTGCTGCTATTATTGCATTTATGTGTGCATATGTTTTTTCTCCCCTCTTCTCACACTGGGATGGTCATGAAGAGAAGAGAACTGGGAGGTTTGTCTGCCTCATTGTGGCATCTCCCTCGGACAGACAGAGCTGATGGTTCTTCTTTGATGAAGACAGCGAACAAGGAGAGACGAGAAGAAGAGGAGGAGCACTAGACTCCTTAGTGGGAACTTGAGTCTAATAAATGTTTCATGTTTCTGACACTTAATGTGACAAAAGAACTGTCTGTGCCTGGACAGTATCTGACAAACCATTCAAGGACCGACCTGGGTATCCTAGCATGGTGACTGGCGATGGAATGTCATCGGGGCAAATGAAGGAGAGAGGGAGGAGGACTGTGCGCCACACTTATGGACAGAGATGGAGATGCTGAAAGGAGTGTATCGTACAAGCAGCAGCTGACTCAGAATCAGAATCAGAAATCCTTTAATCGTCTCACAGTAGAGAAATTTACATTGTTACAGCAAAAGGTGGACGGTGCAGATAAGAGGTAAAATAACATAGGTAAAGAGCACACATAATAAAATAAAATCAATAAGTGTCTTCTCAGGGTGTAGTTCCCATTTGTGACCGAGCGAGGGAGCTGTTGGGTTTTAATTCGGTGATCCCAGAGGAGTCGAAGGAGTAGCCTGCCAAAAGACAAAAAAGAAAGAGAGAGAGAAAAAAGAAACCATAGAGATGGGAACAGAGAGAGAGAGGGAGGGAGGGTGCAACAGCGAGACAGTGAGGAGGAGCGAAGGGAAGGAGCCTGACTAGTACCTTCACGGTCCATTACATCACTGTTCTCTATGAGAATACTCCTCTCTAGCTTACGTCAGTGGAAAAGACTCCAATCACACTGTTGGTACGGGAGCAACACCTTCATCATGCTATAACACTAACACAACAACAAACACAGTCTTTCAGCTCCTAACACAGCAGAGAATGTATAACATTTAGTTTGGCACATGGGATTTGGACTTCGCTGGCTACACATTAAATGTTAAACTACATGCACTGGATATGCTAAATATAATGTGGCATAAAGGAGAATGTTAAGAGGCAGAATGGATTTTAGGTTGGTATACATGAGAGCAAATTCATCTCCTCATAGCTATTCTTGGGTTTTAGACAGCTTTACTGCTCATCAGACTAACAGCACCTCTGCCCCGCTGCTGATGTGCCTGCCTCCTCAGCAGTTCAGCAGAAACTTCTCTCAAAGTACACGAGAGAAAGGGAGAGAAAAAGAGGCGGCGGCAGAGTGCACAAGACTGTGAGGTGGTATGTGCGCATGAGGATGCGCTGGCATGCACAGGCATTTGTGCGTATTCTGTGCCCAGGTCTGTTGGTGCATGCATGCGAATGTGGTTTTGGGGGGGGGGGGGGTGTTACAGCCCTGTGTGTGTGTGTGTGTGTGGGCTAATGACCAAGCACTCTTCCTCTGCCATGTTTAAGCAGCTCAGTGCCTGGATGTCCCAGATAGACCTGTTTGTGTGATTTTGCTGTGGCTGCGGATATTCTGGTCTTATCATCAATCATTAGGCTTTCTCGCTAGATGTTTGAATCAGGTTTACCCTGCTGCGAACACATTTAGTGTAACAGGATCTGTGTGGGTGTGTGTGTGTGGGCATGTGTGAGTGCGCGCATGTGTGTGTGTGTGTGTGTGTGTGTGTGTGTGTGTGCATGTCCTGCTGTGAACGCAGATACAGCAACACTCAGCACTGGACGTCGCAGCAGGCAGCACATGAGAGAGAGTGAGAAAGGAAGTTGTGTGTGTGTGTGTGTGTGTGTGTGTGTGAGGTGGGAACATGCTGCTCTATGAAAAGGTGGAGCGTGGAAGACAGGAGGAGGCAGTGAGTGTGCATTCAAATAAGCGAGCGCCAAACAGAGCTGTACAGTAATACCTGAGCGACACACGCTGCATGGTCTCACACACACACACACACACACACACACATCATGCATCCAGGTGCAGCGGCTGGTGTCTGCTTGTGATGAAGCAGCTACTCCCAGGAAGAAATAGGTCAGAGATTTCAGGGCCTCTAGAGTCAGGAAGGCTGGACTCTCTGTTTCTTTGTTTATGTCTCACTCACACACACACACACCCACACACACACACACACACACACAACAAACCATCCAGTCCCAAGGCACTACTGTAACCTACCATTTGTACAAGTATGGACCCAGGCATTGTCTGTTGAACCTGAACATATTATTGTTTCACTCAACTGAATCAGTTTTTTTATGGACATACCAGTAGGTGAGAAAAACAGCATACAATGTCTATATACAAGTCAAACGGTTTCTGCAAATTGTAAACAAGAACACATTTTTATTACATTATCATGCAATAATACAATTGTTGTACCAAGAGGTCAGCTTAACGTATCTTTGGCTCCCGATCGCCGTACTGATGGCTGACCACTGCCCCAGGATGTCCTCGGCGGAGGAAAGGACCCCTGGTTGGGTTAAAGGCAGAGACTGAATTTCAGTGTAGGATGCTGTGTGTGTTTGAGTGTCTGCTCCCTGCATGTGCACAATCTTCACAATGACAATCAATTCTTCTTCTTCTTCTTCTTCTGGCCACATATCACAGCGAACCCCAAGTTGCCTGCCACAGGTGTGAGTGAATGGGTGAATGAGAGGCAAATTGCAAATTGTGAATCTTCTTCATTTAAATGTGTTTCCATTAAAGCACATGTTTAGACAACGCACTGTCACTACTAAGTAAACTGTAATTTGCCTGCAAAGGTGTGATTGGACAACAAGCTAACCAGAGTTTACATGCAAATTTGTAGTTGGCCAAGCACAAACCATCTATAGTGTCCATGAACACAATTTATGGCTGACAGGCCACAGCAGGACTGCATCACCATGGAAATGAAAAACAAACAAACAAAAACAAAAGAATACAGACAAAATCGAGAATTAACTAGAATAAAACCTGAAAATGAAATAAATTGCTGCTAAATTCAAGCAAGTACAATCATTCAGTTTTAGGGATAAGAACAGCATTTACTGAAGAGAACAACCTAAAAGAATAAAACCTATTGTGAAAATCTTTAAACCATCTCTACAAGCTTTTAAAATATAAACTATAAAAAAGGGTAATTTGCTAATTAATTACAGCTCAAAGTGGAAAAATAACAGATCTAAAAGTGGTAAAACAGTACTTAAATGTGATACATAAGTGAATAAGAGAAAGTACCAAAACAACCTTCCCCTGCAGGACCAAGGTTCAAGGGCCATTCACAGTAAACATCTGCCCTGCTGAAAGACCAGAAAAAAGGTGATATAATCAATATTTTCCCTGCAAAATTTTTATACTCAACTAGCTTTTACAGACAATGGCTGCTTAAATTCCCAGTAATAATGCACAAGAAGATGTGACGTCAATCTGAATTCAGAAAGTTTGTTTTAGAATTTTCCACCTAAAAAATACTTACTTTCCTGTGTCTTTAACCAATTTTTCTGATGGCGTAAGCAAAATTGGAAACTGTCTTTAACATCTTACCTCCTCCCCTGGCTGAACTTTGATTTGTGTTTGTCATCACATGAACAAAAAGACGGAAGCGAAAAACATTATACAGTATGTATAAGTAGACAAAACAGCGTTATTCATCTTCTTGTGTGTTCATTGAGTTAAGTTTTATTTTGATTTCAGTTTCTTTTCTTTAAACATGTAGTTGTGCTTTAGTTTTGTTTTAGTCTAACAATCCACAGTCCATATGTCTAGAGGTGAATCGTGGTAACACCCAGCTCTTGACCTGTTGACAGAAGCCACTGAAATTAGTCAGCTACCGTCAGATTTTCTACTTGCCAGACACACAAAGAAACTGACACACATAAGATGCCTCTCTCTCTGTATCTGGAAGTGGAATTAGCAGTTATGGCTGCGGTGTGGGAATGAGGCTTACCTGCGAGTCAAAGCGTAGTCCTCACTCCCTTAGCAGAGGAGAGAGAGATTAGCCCGGTAAATAAAAAACACTCTGGGATTACGCACTACCAAGGATTAATGGATGCATGGATACAGTGATGGGATGTTCCTAAAGCACATATATTTATGCATTTATATGAGCTTTGAAACCAGGGCTTTCTCCCTCCATGTTCATGCATCTTAACGATTACTTGCAGTGAGATTTCCTCTACAGAGAGTTGGGGCACACAGAACACAGAAACACAGAAACTGTTGGGGGGGGGTATTAGTCAGAAAATCAAAATCGACACATGCCAAACTGTTGAGATATATGCCTTCTCCATTTCAAATTTGAATCGTGCAAAGTTGTTTACTTACAAGTTGCATCCGTGTCAGTCAGATGGTGGATATTTATTTGTTAGAATCAATATTGGTATTTTTTATTCTGCTGGCTCGCAAGTTCTGCCCAGTCACTGAGTCGGTAGCTATTTGTTTGTCTGGAATCAATATTTTCGTTACATTCTCACCTGCTAAGCAAAGCAGCTGCCATCGCAGGGAACATACCTTATGTAACTCAGCATGGGGGCCGCCAAAATGAACAGATGAGTTACTAAAGGACATGTTCGTGTGTGTGTGTGTGTGTGGGTGTGGGCGTGGGTGTGGTTGCATGCATGCATACAGCCAAGGTTAGCTCTCATTTCTGCAGGAGCCAAATCAGGGAAGGGCAGTGATTCGTCGTGCCTCATTTGAAGTACAACTTGGAAATGTAATTGGTCTCCTGACGCATGCAATTGCGCACAGACGCTGCACACACACTCACTCGCATGCTCGCTCTCTTTCTCACTCTCATGCTTCCCATGCCTTTGAACCCATCAGAATGCAAAGGCCAGAGAACAAAGACTGCGTACTTTAGGTGATGTTGATTAGTCAATTACACAACAGGGAGTATGATAAGAAAACTCTGGTGGATCTCATGAATATAATACATCATGTCCTCCACCAACTCTTTCTTTTGACTTTTGACAAATCATATACACCACACAGTCTGTGATGGAGTACCATAGGTTGTCAATCAGCCTTTGGGTACATCTCAGCAAATCTTACGTTGTAGCTATGAGACATACTTGGAATACTAATCGCTTGCGTAAGTATTAACGGTCCCCATATTGAAATGTCATGGGCACTGATGGGCGTTTTCACTGTGGGGTATACGTGACATTTCCCACTGTGTAAAAATATTATATTTATCTTAACAAGGTTTCGCGCAATTACACGGCAGTATACATGATTACGTGGAGGAATTTCCCCTGATAATACAAGAAGAACAGGAAGAGTTTCCCTTTTGGACTGCTGGTTCAGACACAGCAACCTAATAAAATTGTACAATAAAATACAATATGAGCTCATCTTTCCCTTAAATCTGCTTTTGGTCCCTGGATACGTCTTGTCTATCTGTCAAATATTAGGTCAGGCATTTCAGAGGGGCCTTCTTGTTGTTCGTTATTCTCTGGCTTACTGAGGGATACATGAAGGAGCGTCGTCTCCCTGCTTCAGGTTTCAAAGCCGCGTTACAGCTACGCACTGGAAGCAAAGCATACGTTTTCATCTCGACTTTTAAGAGAACCTACTTTGCTATTTATATCCCGTCTCACCAGCAGAAGAAAGATGACAGCTCCCTCTTCTTTGCACTCTCTCTAAACTTCCTCTGATAAAAAGAATGAAGCAATCAGTCTTTTCCTCTCCTCGATACAGACACTCACTGTTGTGCAGCAGTGTGCGTCTGTATCTGTGCATATAAACGTGTGCGCGAGTGACGACTGTCCCTGATGCCTCACCTACACATGAAAAGTACGGAGCCAGTTAGCTGTCATCCTAGGGTGAATCAAAGGCGTATCACACTTGTAACTTTTTGAAATACACAAATCCTTATTACATTTTAAATAAAATAATATCTTTCTAACAAAATGAGTGCTTTCTGAGATGCTAGTTGTGAAGATGAAAGTGATAATTCTGGGAAAACACAGAGGCACAAAAGGAGCAAACAGGGAAGTGAACAAAAAGGAGAGAAATACATCATCTGACAGGTGGCACACTTTCCCTGCATGGTTCCTGCCTGAAACTGATAATAAGACACCTCGCAAGTGATGTAAGATAGAAAGAAAACATTTTAACATTGTTCATACCCGCTGTGTGTTCTCAAGCGATCAATATGCTGGGCTGCAATGTCTACTCCATATAGAAGTGACTACATCTGAAGAAATGCTGTTAATCAAAGGTCTCAACACAGTAACAATACGTCCTCTTAACTATACTTTTCATACGCTACGAAAACAGTAAAGGTTAACTAAGGTTAACACACATTACCCTCAGTGCTTTGGACGCTTGTGTTTCACATTGCAGGGTCAGAGAATGTATGAGCATCGGAGGCTCTGAAGTTGAATGAATGAACTTGATTCATGTGGATCGATAAACAAGAGTGCTTTTACAACAGCAAGGCCGTTAAGATTTAGGTTAGCCAGATGTATTACGACAACTAAACAACATGGGGACAAAAAGAAAAATTGGTGATTCTCTGTAACTAATGTGTCCCTAATTTCTCCAATATAATCAATAGTTGAACTGTAAACTGTCAGACAAGATTAATGAACAAATGCAAGACGGAAAGATAACAGCTCTGAGATATTCCTGTAATATGCTAACACTTACAACCATTAATAATGATTTTCCAGCCATTGAGTGTTACACATCCTCACCTAATGGGATTCATCTAATTACACTGTTTTCTGGTTGTTGTCTTGCCTCTGGGATCCCTGACTGTAGAGTTCTCTTGCTCTATCTTGCCTCCAGGAACCCTGTAAATCTGAAGATCACAGAACCGTAGGAACATTTTAATGGCTGCTGAAATGAGCATCTCTTCAGGCAACAGTTCAACTTTCCCCCACTCAGAAACTTTCCGGGAGCATTGCATGAGACCCACGAAGTACTTCTTCACTGTTGCCTACTCTCTTTCACCACTCCCACCAGTGCCTGCCTCCTGTGGCAGATAGTAAGTGGAGCAGAGAGGGGAGGTCTTCCCGTTCGAACTGCTTCGGAGACCATCTAACTTAATTGCTTTCAGGGTTTTTGTGGGGGTTTTATACTGTGCATGAAGCTTTCAACATGTAGGCTGGTCTCCACAATTTTCATTAGCATCAGACATACAGGAGCTTGAAGAGCTTTATCCGTCTAGAGTGATACCTGCTGTACCGGTGTACCGTCTGGTGTTCAGGCTACTGTTTTATGAGTTTGTCTGGTTAAGTGCTTATAAATTAAATGGTTGTTGGTGCCATGCTGACATGTCATCTCATGACAATATTTTTTGGGATGATTAAATCTTTTTTTTTTTCCCTTATTAAAGATAAATAATCCCATCAAGCACCATATGGACTAGACTGTTACACTAGTTCAAGGATAACTGCATGGAATTAAAGTGCAACTATGGCTACAAAACTCCCCTTTTGCAGTGAGGAAAAAAAATCAAATAAAATTTATTGCCAATTGAATGTATTTTAGCATTACAATGAACAAAAAAATACATCTCGGAAGATATATCAAAAAATGCCTCAAGCCTCAAAGGAGTGGGACATTGTGTGTGTTTGCGTACAGAAGTATAATATATGCACATTTTCTCTGGTAGCTTTAACTTCCATGCCAAGACAGACAACATAAAGCTATTTTCACTTATTCTGCCTGATAAGGTCACCTCACAGGACTGTGGTACAGTGTGCAGCTCATGATTGGTTGACATCTCTCATGCGCCTGTTTTGTTTTTTTTTCTCTCTTGAATAGGTTATTGCACCTCTTACACTTTAAATATTCTTAATAGTGGCTTTTAGTGACATCAACCTCAACCTGAACAGAGATATAATTAGCCAGATTAAGCGAAAACACCTCTGTGTGTGTGTGTGTGTGTGTGTGTGTGTGTGCGCACACTCATGCAGGACCTTTAACATTATACCAGAGTGACATAATGGTTGTAAAAAAAGAAATCTACCAGAGGACATGCATTGTACTTCATTCTATTCCATACCAGGAAACACGTTAATGATCGCTCAATTCAAAGTGTCCCAGTAAGCCCTGCAAGTCTACCAGCATGCCAACAGACCTTTTTCAAAGCAGACCTGTTGTCATGTCATAGCAGGACAAGCACATGTGTAATTAATAGAATTAATGATGGCTGCATTGCAGTTTGGTTTTGCAGGTTTTGGGGCCTTGTTGTGCATACTGGCTCACTGGCTTTGTTTCCTGTTATGACAAGTCAAAATGTCTGTTGTGAAAAGGTGTGTTTGGTGTTTCACACTGTAACAGTTGCTGTAATAATGATTGTTAATAATAATGACATAATTTCTACTATTATTTCAATAACAATTCAGACCCAAATTCAGAACTTCCATTACATCAGCAGTCTTTTGCTTTTATTATGAGTAAGTTGAACACAGTAATGAGAAGTTAACTGATATGTAACTCATCGCAGACATAAAATACTAGTGGCATCTGAAGGAAAGTATAACGTAGGTGTAAAAATCCTGACGTGATAATAATAATCATGAAAATAGTGAAACTTGCTGCCTGAGACTTGCTGCCCACAAGAGAAAGACTTTCTCAGTCTTCCCACTCAGCATGTGTGTGTGTGTGTGTGTGTGTGTGTGTGTGCGTGTGTGTGTGTTAACTTGTTTCCCCATCTTGGCAATTACACAAAGCATTCTTAGTCAGCATACATTTTTGTTTTCATTATTTTTTAAATGTATTATTCATTATCATTTCATTAGATGGCGATTGGTGTTTGGGACAAGTGCAGGAAAATATATGTTGTTTTTTATTAACCTTCATTGATGTTTTGCGTGTTTTTAATTTGTAAAATATTTCATAACCTTTTGTGACACATGAATCTTACATGTAATGTTACAAACCTTTCACATTTCTCCACCATTTTATCCATTCCAAGTCAGCTTCTTACAGGTGTAACGAATCCGCTTTTAGCATTTACTGATTAAATATCCGTTTCAAATAATCACTATCGAAAAACAATATTTAGCCTTTTTTTGGAAGCATACTTAGTAGCTTGACTAACGTTATTTAAAAATAAATTTGATTTTGGGTTTGAACTCCATCAGCCCTGTGGCAGGACCATTGTCATAGCAGAGACCGACTTTGGCTTCATCAAATGACCTGGTGGCTGGAGCATCGTCACTGGAACCAGAGGGCAGACCTCTGTCATGGAACCCAGCGGCCGACTCTTGGTCAGGTTTACACGCCGCTGAGGTGCTCACCGTGTCTGCTGAGTCCTCCACTGGGCAGATGCTCATCAGTGCTCGTGAGGTGGTCAGACTGAATAAAATATGACAGTCAATTAGTGAATCAGTCAGCAAATCGGTAAAGTCATCAATCCATCCAACCTCATGTGTTAGCTACTACCAGTGTGAACAGACACACAGTCACTTACTAGGCTCTGCTGTCAGGGTGCTCGGTCAGGTGGGATGTTGTGATGAACGGGTGCTGCAGAGTTTGATGGGGAGAGATTCTCTGATCTCCATCAAGATGCAGCAGCCATTTCATGAGGTCCACAAAAAGCCCTCCTGTCCTCAAATTCAGCAGCCTCCCCTTTTGGATAGATCTGGATTTAGAAACAGATCACAGACATATTATAACTATTACTGATTCAGTCATACAAGACAGCAGAAAGTACCTACATTAACCAGTTAATGTGTCTATATTTCAACCTTGGACTTCATTATAAGCATAGCAAAATGTTGCTTGCTAGTTGTCACATTACACGTTCTCCGAAGGACATTTAAAGAGAATTTTGAATTTTGTGGTCTCTTTCAGCTCAGGAGAATATAGCTGGAATATAACCGGAAATAGTTTCTCATGATACCTTTTTTTTTTTGCAAAACCAAAATAGTTTCTCGTGCACAGAAACCTGGATAACTTTTTTTTCAATGCACCCTATTTTTTTTGTCCCTTTAGGGTCTCCAAAGTTTTTTACCACATTGATTTGCCAAAGTTTGATATTTTTACATTTAATTTGTAAAGTCACAGATAGCAGCATTGAAAAATGAAATGAGCACTTCACTTACAATTGTGAAAGTGAAGATCAAAATACAGTTTGCTTTAAAGCCACTTTGTGTAGAATGTTTCTGTGATAATAAAGCACCTTTCAAATTATTTAAATAACTAGTACTGATTCAGTCTGTTACTCAGACAAGACAGCAGAGAGTACCTACATTAACCAGGTCATCCAGAGAACTGGGCAGGTCAATGAAGCAGTTTCGCTTTTCTGACTTGACATTGTAGCTTCAAATTCTTCAGGCGTCTAAAGAAATCAAATATAAATGAGAACCATTTTAAACAAGTTCAAATAAAATGATTTAACCAACTCAAACAAAGAAGAATATGGATACTCTACCATCAGCCTCCATGTTGGACCGTCAGCAGCCTCCTCCTCAATGAAAAAGCACTGGGTATATTTCCCAGCACGGAGCAAGTGATCCTCCGGCTGACCCAGAACCTCAACCATGCACTTCATCTGCATACAAAATACACAAAACCCATAGCCTCGGTGAAGGGCAGTCTGAGGGCAACTTCTGGAGCCCTAAGGAGGGAAGACAAAAGCTAAAGATGACATATCTGTTGGCAAGCTTTGAGGACCAAGAGAACAGGATGTTTAGAAGAGTGACAAGCACTGTAGGTTTACCAGATGAACTGTGCCGGATGATTTTGGCATTTAAATCTGTTATTATTGGTGTGTATGTTACGCTATATTGCCCTTGCAGGAATGAGAGTACCCATGGTGCATCTTTGCAAACTGCTAAAAGCACTATTATAATGGGAAGCTCCTTGTAAAAGACAAAAGACATGACTGTCAAATAGATAAAAAAATGTTATTGAACAGCTTAAGGCTGTACATCTGTTTGACATGATAGATTAGTTTTGGTCCCTAGCTTTGAAAAAATATTTCTGTGCACAGACAATGACTGGACAGTTCTGGGTCACTGGGATAGCTCACAGTGTGGATTGATGAATGAGTGTGAATTGTAAAACAATACAGATGTGATGTTCCCACTTAAATCTTCTCGTGCCCCATTATGTCAGTTTCCTTATTTTTCCCTTTCTTTAACAGTTTCATATAAAAAAAACACAGCCCTTCCTACGTGTGTCATGATTGTAATTTTAATTATAATTTTCAGGAGAAAAAGTAACACAGCTGCAGCGGCAAAGGAAGGACAATTGGCGTGGGACAGACTTGCTGCCCGAGTCAATACGTACATTTGAATGCAGTAGTCTATTCATTTAACATTTAACCTCCCTTTCTTTCAGTATTACAAGTGAAAAAGTGGTGGAATGTTAATGACTAAAAATCTATTTTCAGTTTAGGTGCAATCCCATGGGCACAGAGCGCACTTGGCAGCAGCTTAAAATGAAATATAAAAACATAGTTCAAAACAGTTATGGCATATTTTGCTTAGACCTATAGGCTCATGATTTTGCCACGGCTATGATTCGCTGACTCTTCAACCAATCATAAACTTCTGTTTGTTGAATTTAATTAAAAAAGTATTCATTATTTCTGTTTTGTCCTTGGAAACTGTTCCACAAGTTTGATCCTAGTGTCGTGGAGAAAACGACTGTTAAAGTTGAACAAAACACAGGAAACACTTACAGGTCGTACAGGACAAAAATATATTGTGCAATAGGAGAGTCAGATGTCATCTGCTATCTCAAAGAAAAGATTCCAGAACACAGCTTTTATAGTGATTTAGAGACAAAGAAATCCATTTCCATTGGCCATTGTACATGTGCTATAAGTTTGTACTTATAGGGTCTTTCCACCTCATACAGAAAGCTTGAGTTACAGTCTGCCGAGCAGAAATGTTCCCACACTAGGACCCGCCTTCACCATATAGCCGACCTTATTGACCTCTTATACGAGAGTCATGTTGCTCAACTTACACACACACTTACAAACACATGGAACTGGGTGAAGTTTCAAGATTAGAGACATGCGTAAAAATGGAACAATTAGCTAATTAAATACACAAGTATAATTACTAAATATGAATAAGTATACAAACAAATTATGATGAATATTTGATTAACATGTGAGTAAATGATAAGTTATAAGCTTACAACTAAGTTCACTTTCACACTGGCTTGTTATTCCAAGAGCTTTGAAACATTTCTGCTCTGGCAGTGAGGACAGCGGAATGATTAACAATAGTTTCATCAATTTCATTATTTCAATAACCCTTGTTGCACTGATTAATTGCATTCCTTAAATTGTGATCACTCATTCCCATGCTTAAGGGGATATTAATCTCATGAGACTTAGCCCATACATTTGTTATTACGGTGTGCTTTTGCTCGTTCTCCTCTACCTCAAAAAGGCTGGAAAGCTATCCTCTATCACTGTGATCAGTGAGGCCTACAAAGAGAAAGTTATCATGTTCAAAGTCTCAAAGGTTTTGTTCATCCATTAAGCCAAACAAGTGAGCGCTCTGTAAATGTTAGTGAATGCTGTGCTGCTCATCTAAAGTTTTGTTTCACAAAGTCCATCCACCTGTTCTTGCAGAAACTCTCTCAGAAATGTCAAGTATGTAAATATGAACCTACATGCTGCGGGAGTTATGTTCTTGGAAGAGAAACTATTTGTTTGTTTAGCACTCCCTTTGTAGACCATGGGCTCTAAAGCGTAAGGGGTTCTTGTTTTCGCTAATAATTTTTGGACAATTTACACTTTTACATTTTACATTTTTACATTTTTTTCAGCCTCAACAGGTGTGCAAATTCAAATCCACCCTGTATAAAAATTGGCTAAAATAATACTTAACAACTTCAATTCAAAGTTATAATAATGAGCCATCGTTAATATGTTTCTGCAAAACCAGGATTATATTCAGTGACATGTGGCATTAATCTAACCCGTCACAGACTCGTTACAGATTCTGCTCACATTTTACAACTGGCCGTGTAAAATGTATTCACACAGCTGTGATAATGATTGTTGAATTTTAATGAGTGCAACAGTTCTTCACGATTTAACAGCAATATATTTAGTCAAGCATGAGATGTGTCTGTGTTTGAAAGGCTTTCATATCATCTTGTAAATCCAATACTCACATATGATTTAGAGGGACCTCCAACTCCTGAAAAACTGTAAAGCTCTCAAAAGCTTGCTAAAAGTTTGACTTTCTTCACCTACTACAGATGGCTGCCCACAGTTTTACTGTATATTACAGTAAGTGACAGTATCTTGATTTTACTGACATGGATGCCCAAACCAAAAGTAAAAATTGTAAAACAGTGGTATTGGCAGCATTTACAGTATATTCCTTTTGCATATAATAAAGAAAAGTAAAAATTGAGATTAATCCATCTTTGATAGCTTATTATTTATGTTACAGATAAATCAATATCACAGCTGAAGGGCCTCAGTAACCCTGGGAGAAATAACGCCATGATATATGATATGTATAATATCTTAAATAATTACCTCTATCACATTTAGCAACTAGTCTGTACTTCCTTGAAATTTAAATATGATGTTTTATTGCTTTTGCTAAGACAACAAATTCCTTGTTACATAAACAGCTCGCTTCTCTACAATGTCCTGGTTTGCTCAGACCATAATCACTGCTGCCTCCTCAGTTGTCAACCCCTGGATTAGGCCAGCGAGCCAAAGAGTGATCAATCATGTCACAGGTGATGGTCCATGCACTTAATTATTTGCATACTATTAGCTGTGTGTACCTCGGATTTCAGAGTATCAGTGTATCGGTGAAACATTTGAGAAAAGACAACAGAAGCACATATAATCAATACGAGGAGTGCGACAACGACGGCAAGATTTGGCAATGGAAGAGTTATTTAAATTCTTAAACTATCTAGAATAATTGCTAATTTTCTTAATGTGAGACTACTTAACTACTTATAGATGGGCTGCTTTGGATATAATTTCTGTGAAAGAAGGCTTTTCTTGGGTTTCATAGTTGCAGGTCGTCGATTTCTTCAACCAGTGATTTGTGCGGAACACTATCTAGATGTAGTTAAACCTGTGGTTTTCTTGAGGTTCAAGTCACTGAAGTACAAACTGGCCTTGTCTGAGATAATCTGGTTGTGGACACTGGTTTCTTGCTCCAGCAGATTCTTTATGAGTTCACCTCATTATTTTAGTGCAGACCACCATTTGTTGTGTGGTGAAGCTTTTCTGTTGTATTGCTACTCTTCTGGTTGTGAAACAGCCTGGTCCAGGAGAAGGGATCAGTCAGAGGGGAGCAATGTAAAACTGAAGGCTTTATTATGATAATACTGATCATCACTGTAAGGGTAAAAGGTTTTTATTTCCAATTACCAGATGTATTTTCTAGTAATAAACTGTTTCCTTTAGTCTGCACTCTTCGTACTTTGGTGTTTTCTCTCATGGGTCACCTCGGACGCAAAGCACATTGGTATCATGTTCCAGTTTGATTACTGAAGGACAGCTTGTTTGTTACGAGGGGTGATAGGGGAACAGTCTGCCCTGCGTACTGATCCTTGGATATGACAACTGTTACCTCAAGACAGAGATGATATGGGCCAGGATTGATTCTGAGGTCCCTCCCTCGCTCTCTGAATGCTCTGTGAAATTATAAGCATGTGACTGTATCTGCCCCTCGGGGTCAGATTCCTCAAATGCATCTTGCTGTATTATCTCTGTCCTTTTAGCTGAAACTGATCGACTCTGTGCGCTCACTCTCCCTCTCTCTTTTCATTACCCTTCATTTGATTGCTTTATTCTTTGGCTTAATTAAATATGCAAAAGACAACTGTTTGTCGGATCATCATTTTATTTGCTCACTTCTTCGCAAGGGAACACACAATTTCCACAACAACCACAATATCAGTTATCCTCGTGTATGCCCCCTTGACGGTTGTTATTTTGTTAAAAGATTACCATACACAGCAACAGTTACATCATAAATGTGTGCTACACCTACATCACCTTTCCAGGGGTTTTTCCAGGCTTTGCTGTTCCTCCAAAGGTCTGGTAAACTGCCTTTTATCAAGTGGCCATAACATGTACATTTAAGGATCAAACCTTCATGATCTTTGATGTGGCCTCAATCATTGCGCACTCAATACAATTATATAACATTACTGCTAAACAACACTATTCGTTACTAATCACCACTCATTTCAACCTTGTCATCATGAATATCTTACAACTGTATGTGTTTCAATAACACAGCAGACAGATGTACAGTATATCAGCCTGTGCATTTATGCAAATCTACAATTTCTGCGACAAACAATCAAATTCCGACTGTAGCTCATGGACTTTTGTAGGTTTGCATATCATTTGCAAAAGGGTTTACATCGGCACTCGAGCTTCAAACAGTCGAGAATCCCACTGGAACAGATGGAGAGTCTTTTAAACATTCGGGTTGTGCTGGTACCAAAGTAGCATGCTAAAAGTAAGATGTCAATTTAGATTGGAGAGTGCTTAATCTCTGCCAAAATCCATCTGAGTTTGTCCATTTTTTTTGTAACCAAGTTAACCAAGGATCGATATTTAGCCCTGTTAAGTAAAACACAGCAACCTTTGTGATTTTTTAGTTAATGATTTCATCCAACTTCATGGCAATTTAACAGTCAACAGTCTTATTGAGAATCTAAGTTTCATATAACACATGTACTGTAGACTGACTGACGGCATCTTCTTACTTAATGTACCTTCTGATCCCCAGCCAGCGGTCAACCAAATCCGCATTTACATCATTGCTGTCCCTGTTTTTCATCTGGATGCTGTGTCCCCACACATTCTAATTCACTGACTATGTTTTGAAAAGGGCCAGGCTGGTCATCACTGTGAATGCACACAGATCACAAACCTTTATTGAGTTTATTTCAAGAATTTAAAAAGAAATTAAAGATTTTTGAAAGGTATAGTTGACTAAACAACTACTCGTGCCAATATGGAAAGCATGGTAAGACCCCAATCATATTCTAAAAGTTGTGCTATACCCTGCAATACTTTCACTGGCTCAGTGCAGTTCAGTGGCCATGTATTATTGCTTAAATGTAATGTACTTGCTTACCAAAGATTTAAGATATCTTATTATCTTTATTAGTCACTGAAGGAATTGATTTTTCAAAAGTCCTATTTCTCCCTGCCTGAAGGTAGAAGATATTCTGAAAGTGTGGTTAATCTTTTTATAGGGCACCTAGATGGCAAGATGGATGGAAATCACAGTCTACAGCCTATTGTATCTGATCTGATCTACTGCGCAGGTGTCCAGGCTCCACTCATAATCAATATCATTCTTGGTCTCTCCGTCAACATGTGTGTTATGTGGTTAGTATTGGCAGGACCTGGAGATAAAGCTGCAGAAATCTTTTTTCTTAACCGGGCCATTTGTGAAGTTGCCATCTGTGTGCCAAACGTCAAATCGTTAATTGCAATAAATACTACAATGTCCAACGTTGTGATTTCTAACCTTCCCCTGCTATACGATCAGATTTTCCTTAGGATTCATATTCGCAGGGCGCCCACTGTTTGTGAGCTGTGTCTGTTTTGAGCGCTATTTGGCAGTCATACATCCTGTGACATTCCTGAAGTACAAGCTTTTGAAATACAGCCTAGCTGCAGCCATAATTCCTTGGCTGACAGTGCTGGCGTGTTCACTTCATCCTCACATGGGTACCACATCCAGCCATTTACTATGTGAATTTTGGCATGACTTTCACCTGGTTTCTGGTGCAGCTCTTTTGTTGTGTTGAGACACTTTGCACACTTGTAAGACCTGGACCAGGAGATGGGAACCAGGAGAGCAATGGGATGAACTGTGCAAAACTGAACTGAACTCAGAATCATTATAACCATCGTTGTATCCGCAGCTCTCTTCCATCTACTCTAGGTCATTTCAATCCTTTTGTTTGGTCATTCATCAAAAGAGGACAGTTCTAAACTGTTCTGCATTGCCATATCCTTTGCTTCGGTTACTGGACATATCCCACCCCTCCTGTACATCTATAGAGCTGGAAAACTGCAGTATTGTATTAAAGATATCAGCAACATGATGCTGAATGCTTAATCACAATAGTTGCCTCTTAATTTGAAGTATAATCGCATGAAGTGTAATGTGTCAAAGGAATAACTCAGCCATTTGGGAAATATGCTTATTCACTTTCGTTGCAAGAGTGAGACGAAACCCCATGAGAGTTGAAGTCAGAATGCAATTAGCCTATCTTAGCATAAAGCATCCAAGCAAGTGGAACTAGCTAGCCTGGCTCTCTCAAAAGTTCAAAACTACACCTACCAGCACACTAAGAGTACAGCCACACTACTATGTTACTAACTTTTGCTATGTTCACATCTAGTGTCCACACTACTCCGGCGTTTTATAACCCCGAAAAGCTGAGAGCTTTTAAAATGCTGAGGACCCTGTTTTATCTTTTAAATCCGGATTGCGTTTTAGTGAGGACATGTGAAAACAAGGGCGCAGAGACCCATGTTCGCTTCCAGATTGGGTGAAAACATCCACCAGCAACTTGACAGAAAAGTGTGATTCAAACTTATTATACGTATTAGTTTAGTTTGACCTGATGTGTTGCATGGTAAGGTGACATGGTGCAGGAGATGGCTACTTCTTGGTTGAGACCAAGACTGTGTTAACGTCCGTGACGATTTGACATAAAGCCTGCGGTGTATAAATCTGCAATGTATATCATCTTATTTTTGTATAAGTGTGCTCATTAGAAAAACGTTCTTCATTTTATTTTGTTATCTGTTCATTTTACAATGGTATTGTGTTCTACAGTTCTCAGAGTTGCTTGGCTTCTTTCTCAGTGAAGGACCGTGTGGCAGCATCTGTGAGATTTTGGACTCTCAGTGAATCATGTTTCTGTTTTGTTAACAGTCTGAGCAATGACTTCACGATTGATCATTTGAATATGCAAATACCAGACCCCACATTCAAAACTCTTTCCAAACCCAATATCTCTTTGTATGTAAACTTTGGCGATAAAGTAAAAAAAAAAGGCACGTAGCCACATGAGCAACATTTGAAACATATTAATTCTAAGGTTGTTTCCAAGGAGTGTGTGATTGTTATGTGTGTCCTTTATCTTGTTGCATGTTCTCGAAACGACATTTGTTGCTGCAGAATGAAACATATCAATTAGGCTTTAAAGCCGCATGTCTGTTAACACTGAGTCCTGCCCTTTTCTTTCTCTCTCACTGAGCTGAGTGCAGTTTCTGTGATGACTAAGACTGAGAGACTGTTCACTAGAGACCCTACACACACCCCATCACCACCACCAACACCACCACCGCAGCCACCTGCTTGTCATGAACGAAGTCTTTGTGATTGACACAACTATCTCATCTGGCTTCCCCTCACGCCCGGTACACACCACGGCCAAAAAGCAGTGACCTAGTCTGTTTGATGAGAGCAGATCATAAACTTGATTTTAAAGTGTTCCTAGAGACGGCATTTTAAATTTGAGTTGGAGTTGGAAGTCACCTCAATTAAATTTGTTCCCAGCGGCAAATTACAACCGCCGTCACTGACTCACAGCTCTCCTTCCAAACATGTGAAATACTAGGATGTCATTTGCTTATCCTTCACCTTCTTCGTCATGCTTTTTCTATGTTTTTTTTACATTCAGCTTTTCTCTCAACCTTCCTTGAAAGCTCTCCAGTTCTGTGATTGGTTAGAAAGAGTGCTTTACATTTGCAAATGACATTTCAGGGATAAAGAATTGCAATCATACCAATGAGCCTAATGTCACTTCCCTGTGTCACCAACCCTCACTGACAAGGTATGTAAACCCCTTTTAACCAGTTTAAACAAAAACAAAAAAAAGAAAAGATACCATTAGGATTTTCATATAGTTAATCATGGTCATGCATGTGATGTGTAGGAATTAGAGAAACCAATTCATTCCTAGAATGATTAATGACAGAATATGTGTAATCTTCATGTTAACATTTTATTGGATTCATGTTTTTGAAGGTAGTAATTCAAATCACATTGTTACAGTACTTGGTGTAAGTGACTGATACCACAACAGCTGCTTGTATTAATGTAGGCTATGTATCTGGTAAACCAGTGCAAAGACAGCCACTTGGTTTGGTGTTTGTGCTTCTTGTGTTGTCTTGTTGCTTTATTTGTGGAAGGAAAGTAAAGGCTTTAAGTGCAGCTGCAGGCTAGCCTGTTGGCAGCTGTATGCTAATGGATTGCCTTGTTTGTGACTCTGAAAACAAAGCCAGTCTTTTTTCTGGTCAGCGATGGCCTTAAGGCTGTCGGTTTTAGGAACGCAGAGGACAAAATAAAGCAGTTTATTTATTGGTAAAATTGAGATCTCAGGTAAGGCTTCTAACTAAGTAACTAAGCGAGTCATTTAGAAGCTACACGCTGACAGCTGGTTTTTACTTTCATAGTTACAGCACTAGTCTGGTCAGGATAAGCTTTTGGGGTCTTGAAAAGTGTAAAAACTTAATCTGTGATTTTATCATGCAAAAGACAGAGATTTTGAGGAAAGAATCAAGCACAGGAATAAAGGCTCCCATGACTGACACTGCCGTTGAAGTGAGCGTCACAGCATTTGTCTCTAATCAGCTCTGACACTCTTTCTTTGCGCCTCACACTCCCTTCAACTACATTTCCCCCCTGCCCCAATTCTTTACTTTGCATTTTCTCACCAAGTTTCCCTTTGAATCCTTTCTAGTCCCTCTTCAGTTTTCCTCTCTTCGTATCAATTCCCCTTCTATCTCCGCCTGTCTCCCCCTACCTTTCTCCTCTCTCTTTCTGTCTTTCATGCCTCCCTCCCTTCCTCTTCATGTAGGCTGTGTGATATGTAAATGCGCAGGCAGCTGCTCTCGTTCTCCAAGTTTTGATTCAGCAGTCGGCGTAATTAACGGTTCTGCGATCTGTGACTCATCCCGAACTAGGTGAGAGCAGCTCTGTCAGCCAATAAGCACACTCTTCCTCTCTTTTCTCTCACTCTGGTCTCCTCTCTATCTCTCTCAAGCACACAGATACACATACTACACACAATGCTATTTACTGAGACATTTACTGAGACCCTTGTGCAACTATCCCCAAAACTTGACCCTAAAACATTTGGGGTCATCTCCCTGCGGCTGACTGGTGCATTGGTTTCCCTGCCCTCTCTTGTCTTGGGTCTTTCTTACTCTTTCCATCCTGTCATCTTCCTCCTCCTTTCCTATCTCTTTTCGACTACACCCTGCAGTAACTCCTCTGGTCTGTGGCCCTCTCTTACTCCTCTAGCCTACTTATCTCCTTAATGGGGATATCAATTAACATGGGAAACAGAGACCCCAGGGCCCTTAGAGATTTAATGCATAACATCTTAAGCCACAGAGACAGGCCCCAGTGTGCTCATCTGCTCCCTCTCCTGTACTTTCTTATTTCCCTTCCTATTTTTCTTCTACGGTGGTATGCTTCTGCAGAGAAGGAATTATTCATTTTCTCTGAAACCTCTTCCTGGGTTTGAGCCACTTTCTATTTATACAGTAGCAGAAGGTTTTATGTTACGTTTCATAATTTGGCAGGGGTTGGAAAGCTGCATCTGCACACCTATCTCAGTATGTTGCAAACATACACTCTGTTTTGACAATGTGACAGGTGTGGAGATTTGACTATGGTAATGGCCCAGGGGTCTGTGGTGGGTATAAAAAAAACATGAAGCAGACAAAATTACTTCTGGACTTCAAATCTAAAATGACCCATAGGACAGTTTAAATAAAACGAATAAAGGAATAAAGAAAAATATTACTCTTCCTTGTGGCACAGTACTGTCTTTCAGTAGGTTTAATTATTAGTTGTGTTGTATGAAATTACTGCATTGGTTCACTGCACCCAACCACTGTAATAAAGCATGCGTATGTAGGAAAGTAAAACATTAAGTGCAAAGTGGGGTTATTGTAGTTATTTTTTATTTGATGCCACGTAAAGATAAGAACATCGCCATTTAGAAAGTAATGAGCAATGTGAATACCTTCTTAAGGAATAGTAGTCTCTTGGTAGAGAGAGAGAGAGAGAAGTAAGTTGTTGGTAATGGGGTTTTTTTCCCCCAAGTAACATTCCCCAACTGTGGATATCAGTAATATTTCACTGCACAATATCAGCAGTGGTTTGCAAGTACTACTGAAATACTAAAATTTTAAGCGTTCTGAACTGGCAGGCTGGCTTGATTGTGTGTACTGTGTTGGCTGGGCAAGCCACAGCAAGGCGATGACTATGCCATGACAGTGTGGCAATGGGCAAGCACGCACCATACCAGGACCAGGAAACCAAAACAGCTGAATGGAATTTGGCCATCATTCATTTTATTATTTACACCTGTGCTTTTCCTACTGTGACTTGTCAAAATGTCTCCTGTGAAAAAGGCTTATTTGTTCAACACCTCCAAAATCCAAGTGTAGTGAACTCAAGAGTAACATCTGAGAAGCTAAAAGAGCACTAGACCTCAAGCCCCTTCAGTACTGAGGCAGACCTGGCATCATACATGTACATTGTAGACAGGTAAGCAATCTACGATACATTAGCCACACAGCATAAACTAGCTAGTTACTAGCTTATTTTGATGCTAAATAGCATATTTAAATGTGCCACAGGATTACCTAACTCTTCAAAGCCTTGTCACTACTATATTCTGTCTTGTCTTTATCTAAGTATGATATATATTGATGAAACTTTGAATGTATGTCAAGCTAATTTTAGCTTTTACTCCCAGCTAGAGTGGTGTGGTACCATGTCACCTCAGTCTGTTTGTAGTCAGTGGAGATGTGTTTTCCAGTGTAAACGGCAGTAACATTTATCATTACCTTGAATTACTTATGGTGAACAGATGGAAAGTGAGAAAAATCAGGTCAGTCAAGAGATATTACTTTCAGTAATGCGCCGTAACATTAATTTAAATGAATGCTCCTTCGACAAGCATTGTTGTCAACAGCCTGTTCTGAACGTTTGGAAAATGTATTCAGCAAACACAATAAACCAACAATAAATGCCTTCCGTTTATTTACCCACAGTCATCAGAAACACTTTGTTTTACTGTGTGACAATACAAACTCTGCCATTCTGACACTAACATTTCTGATGTCTCATAGCTGCCCTGTTGTTTTCCTCTACTACTGTTTCACTACAGCCACATCTCACCGGTTGAATTTTAATAACAGTGAATCAGTAGCAGTAGAAGCATTGGTAGTAGACACTGGGGTGGACAAAAGTGTTATATAACTAAATGTATTTTACATTAGGCTACAATCCTCAAGATGACTCACTGTGTTTAGTTGCTGCCTCCCCTTCCGCAATTAAAAAGAAGGCATCATAAATATTTTCTTGACTTGACCTTTTGCTGTGAGGTTACATTAGGGTTGTATTTTCTGCTGTGTCAAAGCTTAAATTCAACAGTGAAATTACATAATCGATGTCTAAATGGATGCACAGTTGGGAGGTGATGAACTATAGTGGCAGAAGAGGATATAAGCTAATATTAATGGCATTATTGATATTCCCAGTCACAGAGAAACACTTCAATCCCACCCCCCTCCCACTTCACCCTCTTGCACACAGACAACACACGCAAACGGACAAGACAAATGCACTACTTTTAAGCTTTCAAAAAAGCGTTAAGAATGCTTTAAAAATGTATGTTCTCTTGTTCCTCATAGTAGTGTAACCATGTCCTATCAATATAAGCAATTTCACATGCCTCCTATCAATATACGCAATTTCACACGCCTCCAAAACACACAGATAAAACCTTTTGCTGTAACCCATCCGCCACTGACATGGTGAAAGGGTGAGTTAAACCGCCGCCCCCTGAGATAAAATTCTAAACTAATCAGAGCTGATCCCATTCATATCCATTATACTCTGAACTGGATCGATTGTGACGAGATCTGCAGCTCATCGCTCTGGCGCTGTCAGCAGGAGAAGTCCTAATCTATAGGAAAATGGCGGACCACCAGCTCAAGCTGGAAGAGGACCATATAAATGAAACATAGATGTTTATCAAGCTGGATCAGATTTATTTAGATGTGTGTGTGTGTGTGATTAAGTGTTTGATGTTACTCTTTGAACACAATGTGAAGCCAGGGGTTTATCAGATGGGAGGGGTGCCTGTCTCCATGTGTGTCTATACATGGTGTATGCATGTCTGCTTGTGTGCATGAGAATGTCCATATGTGTTGTCCCCCCCCTCCTTCATGACGTTAGAAACATTTTATTTTTTCTTATTTAAACCATGTTGTTTTGGTACCCCCTGAGCTTTCAAACCCCTGGGTGGTCGATATGGCCTAGTTTTTGAATTTCCTGCTGCACACAGTGAGACACACAAACAACTGGCACACATACAATGCACAGTCAGCCCCACTCACACGGCGCACACACGGCAATACAGGGCTTGTAAGCGAATCAACAGAACACGTATGAAGGTGCTTTGTTTCTTCCCTTTTCATTTCAGGGAGAACGAGAAAAGCATCGGAAGAGGGGAAAGGGAGGATGCAGGAATGGAGGAGGCGAGAGAAGGGGAGGAGATGAGGAGAGAGAAAACGAAGGAGGGAAAGGAGGGGAAGAAAGAGGGGGGCTGAAATATAATAATGTCCCACAGTATATGGAGGCGAGCCAAGACACACGCTGTGAATAATCTGTGGTGGTTTTTTGCTGAACTGGTTGTTGTAGCATTAAAAATATAATGCCTTATATGTCCCAGTGTCTGGCTTGCCTTAATGATGACAGCCCTGGGGATGGATAATTAAGACAAAGGGATGAGCAGTTTGCCTCTATGTAGTTTTAATAGCTTTCCAATGAGTCTTATTCAATGTAACAGTATAGGACATTGATACTTTGACCAGCTCAGTGACCCTAACAGTGCTAGTTCATAGGAGACCCCACAGAAAGAATGTCTTACACTTGGATAAAATATACATCATTCAACATGCTAGTTCATGTAACCTCTAAACTGAAAACTCCAATCTCCCATGTCTGCTGGTGTTTCATATGTTACAATAATGCACAGGCCTACTGCCGGGCCTAGGCGAGCCTGTATGAGAAACATGGACAACTAGAATTCCCTCTTATTATTTGGGTCAATCATGAAAGTGAATACAGATGGACAGATGGATACAGATATAACAGCAGGTGCATAGAAATAAGAATCATCACCTTGAAATCCAGGTTTAGACCTAAATCTACTGAAGTGTTGAGTCCCAGTAGTGTCTTAAATAAAACGCTCGGAAGCCAATGCAGCTTTCACAGGGAAAGTCTGAAACTTTAAATCCACAAAGTAAAGGCTTTATAATATGCACTTCTGCCCTTCCTTATGACTTCCTCTGCCTGCCCTTTGCAAGGAGAAATGAAAATGTTCCGATTGATTAACCAGTTATCTAACTGACCAGTTGACTCATTGATTCACAGACAGGGAAGTATATATTAAAATGCTTGTTTATGCAGGTTAACATTATGGTTGACATTTAATTACATCAGAGAGTTCTATTCCATACAGTGCACATTTATGCAATGTTTGACATGTCACAAAAAACACTCCAATGAACCCGAATACATGTACGTACGGTACACAGAGTTACACAAGTACAAAGCTGACGCACACACACGCACACACACAAACACGCACACACACACACACACACACACACACACACACATACATACACACAGATTTCATCCCACATGCTCTGTAAATAGAGAGCAGGATGTTGCAGACATTTGGGTGAACAAACAAGAGATGCTCCTAGAGAGAGAGACAGAGAGAGAGAGAGAGAAAGAGAGAGAGAGAGAGAGAGAGAGAGAGGGAAAAAGAAAGAAGGGAAGCAGGGAAGGAGGGACGGATGAGCGAGAAGGGTAGGTGGACAGATGAAGTGGTGACTCAGGAATGAGATATGAAAAGAAAAGATTCAGCACTTGGAATTATTCTCCTCGTCCTTTCTGCTCCCTCATTCTCTCTGTGGACAGAAAAGGTAGCATGAGACGGACGTGGATCTCGCCATGAACTCTGCCCCTTTTTCTGCTCACTCCATCCATCTTCTCTCTACTGTCCTGCCTCCTTTTCTCGTCCCTCACATTCCTTCTCTTCGTGTCCCCACGCAGGAGAGTCTGCGGAAGTCTGCCACTCTTACCTTGAGAGTAGCAGCAGTCACCCAGCAGTCAGCATTGTGCTTAATAAAGAGAGGATATTCATGAAATTGGACTCAAACCTTCTGCCTGCATAAAATTTGATATTGATGAATTTGATAAGTATAATACTAAAGTGAAATAAAAAAAAATTGTAAAATGAAATGCTACAGTGGTTGGCACCGTTGCCACCAACCAAAACAACATGAAATATGAATGCAGACTGCAGACTGCAGTACAAGTTCTTATACATGGGTGTTTTTAAAGTTCAGTTGTTACAGTAAAGGTCATCACTGTATGAAATCTTTATATGTGTAATTTGTTAAATTGCTACACTGAAATACTGTAATTGAACATATGGATATGTTTTTTTTGCTTGCTTTCCTTTTTGTTGTCTCTTGTCTCAATAGCCACACGCATTAAATATGTGGCATTTGTTGTTTAAAAAAAGTGAATTGATTTGTATGTTTGTTAATTTAAGGTTTGTCATTGTTTAAGTCCAGGTGACCCAGTACTGCTGGTAGTAATTCATTCATTCATTCATTTTACATTATGTCTTTAAAATGGAATGTTGCATTACTGTGTTCTTCTCTGTAAGATGAGGAAGACAAATCTGCCGCAGTACATTCGTCAAAACATGAAAGGAACCTTGAGGAATGTTGGATTTGTGGTTTTCACCAAATGAATGTGTGGATGATAAACGCAGCGAGTGCTGCCGGTCTCTAGAGATGCGTCCACCACCCGAGGGAAGCCTGGCCGTGAGCCAGAACGTCCCAGGTCATCTCTTGAAAGCCTCTTTGAGGAGGCCACTGTGCCTTGGAGAGCACGAAGGAAGGTAGATGCAGTTTCAGGTTATCACCCTTTCTCTCTCACGATTTGTTTTTTTTCTAATTATCATTATTGGTAATATAAATAAGTAGCCGGCAATATTTACAACACAGGGTGTATAATAATTATAGAATCTTTCTGTGTGTGTGTGTGTGTGTGTGGCAGGACACACAGTCTTTCCTTGTGGCTGCCAGTCTACATGTTGACTGTATTGCACTGTAAACCCTAAACGTGCACCTCAGAATGCTTTTGAGTGCCTCTGTAAAATGTGGTATTATTCTAAGACTTTTGATGAGTTCACGTGGTATATTTCCTGTAATGCATAGGGGGTTTGCTCCATACCTTGACCTACTTGTATAAATTTTAAGTGGCAGATTGTTTCATTTTAATTCTGTAAATCTGCACCCCCCCCCCCCCCTCTCTCCCTCCCTCTCCCTCCCTCTCTCTCGCTCTCTCTCTCTCTCTCTCTCCTCCGGAGCTTATCTCGGTGCGCATCGTCAGCATCAGTTTGAAGTCGAACCTGACAGCCGCTGCCTTGCCTGGTTCCCTTTTCCCGTCTCATTCACTC
>JAVQJF010127827.1:0-16532 GCA_036023855.1 Gadopsis marmoratus | reverse complement strand
GTCGAGCCCCTCAGCTGCAGTCGTCCAGCTGGAGGAGGTCGAGCCCCTCAGCTGCAGTCGTCCAGCTGGAGGAGGTCGAGCCCCTCAGCTGCAGTCGTCCAGCTGCAGGAGGTCCAGCTGCAGTCGTCCAGCTGCAGGAGGTCGAGCCCCTCAGCTGCAGTCGTCCAGCTGGAGGAGGTCGAGCCCCTCAGCTGCAGCTCCTCAGAGAACCCAGAGGACTCGTCGCTGTACATTCACAGGTTTCATTTGGTTTACAATGAAGGTAATTTAAAGATAAAGCTCTTCTGTTATTTTATTCATTGAGGTGGGAGAAGAAAACACAATTAATTATTTGAATACAGCAGACTAACCCGACACGGTGACACCGAAGTGATTTCTAAATAGACAACATTTACCAGCTGGTGCTGTAATAATCCCAGGGAATAATGTCCTGTATCACACATTTCCCCTTTATAAAAAGTAATTTAAAGATTAGGATCAGCGTTTTTAAAATATGTTTGAAGGGAAACACGCTGCCAGAGCCTTTGTTGGACTATGCACACTTTTCTTCTGCTAATTATCACTCTTTTTTTCATCCATCCACTGAAACCTCTTTACTTTGAGAGCACAAACATACTTCTTTGTGAAACCCACCATAGCGTCTCTTTATGCTTCTGCTTTGAGATGAAGCCATGTTTGCAGCACGTAGCGATGCAAGCAGCAACAAAAAGACATCAGATGTTCACTTCAGCCAAATTAAATGTTTTGATTCACAAGCATTTTACAGCCTCAACTACTTGCCTCATTCTCAGAGTCTATTTTCTCTACAACCACCACCAGAGCTGCCTAATACAATTTCAGGATCATTTCTGCAGTTACCACATTGTCATAATAACATTTTTCCGATATACAGGTGAAGATACCGTGCACGTCTAAATGGTCCACTCTAGAATAATACGTCTAATTAATTTAATCTGCTGCAAAGTCCAGACAGGAATCAAGCTGTATAAATAAACTATCCCTCAAATATTGAATGATTTAAGTCATAATGTGTTTCTCCTGTAACTGGACTATATATTAGATCTGCAGTGTGTCATCAGACTGGATCTATTACAGTCATCCAGAAGGTTATGGTGACATTCACCAAAGCTTACAGACTTCTTTAGAGCGACTGCTCCTTGTGTAGGCGTCAAACAACCCACCTCCGCCTAGCAGGGTCGTCAGAGGAGAGCTAGCAGGAAATACCACTTGCTCTTATTATGACATGAACTGATAAGATTAATCTGGGTAGAAGCCGTTTCGATTTTTCTTATCAAATCCCAACCTGCCCCAAAGGAGAAGGTGTAAACAGAAGTGGTCGAGTCAGAGAAGGATTTTTAGGCTTTCAGGTGACCGGTAGGTGGATCAGGCGATATGGTCTGCAACTCAATATCTGGAAAGTTCAACTTAGATTCAGTACAGTCAGTGTAGTGGTGTAATGAAACTTTTCTTCAAAAAAGGTCATCTTATGTGGATATCCTCTTCTGCCCTCGCTGCACGAGTCTGTGCACAGCTATGCAGCGACTTAACCGCACTCAAACACAAGCACTTGAAGTGGACGTGCTGTTCATGCTGCAGCCATTGTGACCCATTTGCAGATGCTGGTGGAGACGATCCACTGGACCAACTCCAAAACTAATGATAAGTATTAGTCAATTCAACCCCAAAGTTTGACAAAATAGGGACCAGGTGTAAGAATACCAGAGTTTTCCTTTAATGTGAAATGATGTTGGTATTTCAGGGAAACGTTGAAGGAAATTAGGAAATTGTTTTAGGGAATTTCAGCCCTACATAAAGCGTTACTGCTTTACTGGATGAACAAATGATCAAAAAACAAAACACAAGGTTGGTTAAGATGCAAGAAGTTTAGCTGCCAACCAGTCAGATGGTAGCATGACCAATGGGACCAGACAGGAAGTGTTTTATTGTGACATCTCCCTGTGTGTCCAGTTCCTGCCCTTTTGTATCTTTGATTATTCTCACCTGTTCCTTTTTCTCTTGTTAGTGCCCGATTTATTTATACGGGTTCCTCGTCATGGTTTCCATAGTTGCAGTGTTTCCATATTCCTGTTTGCCCTCTTTGTCTCTGGACCTGGACTTACCTGTGCCAGCTTTACCTGTTTTGTAAGCTCATTGTTACCATTAAATCTTCAACCACCTCCTGACTTCCTCTGCTGTCTGCATTTTGGTTCCTATCCCTCCTCTACATTTCCCGCCATGACAGGAAGGACTTAAAAATGGTTCCTAGCGTAGCTTTTTCCAGAGTGTCAACCCACTGAGACACAGGTGAGAGCTCCAGGAAAGCTAGTATACGGACCTCTGGATAGGTTTACTCTGTGAGAGGGATTCAAAAAGTTTAAGAAACCTCGGAAGCATCACTTGCATGTTTTGCATTTGACGTGCTGTTTCATGGTTGCTGCTGGAGATGGAGACACTGGTGGGGTGAAGGAGGATCTCGACTCATTACACAGAAGTCAGTAACAGCAGTTTCTCTCTGCTTCGACTCCAAACCCTGTGTTTTGTCACGACGCTCCGCTGGAGGGAAGAGATCTCTCCTCTCATAGCAATCTGCTCATAATTATCCAGCCCGCCTACAGTTTATTATCTGAGCCGCTGCGGAGATGTTTCTCGCTGTGGACTGAATTCTATCAAAAGGGCAATTAGATGGCAAAGTTTGTCCTGCTAATCATCAGCCCACCTGCAGCATGTAGGAGAGAGCACAGTCAGTCCACCATCGCTGCCCTTTTCACTCGTCTAACAGACGATCCAACAAACACATCATTTCATTCACGTGTTGGCTTGTTAATTCAGAACATCTACTAGATTTGGTACCTGCCTCGACTGAGCGGCTCATTAAAATCTATTAACATGGAAGGATATGAGGTCAAGTGATAATGTGAGCGAGTACACACAGTCATCTCTTGATGTACCTCTGAGTCTGAGAATTTGAGAAGGTGCAATCATTTAGGAGAACGGCATGTGTTTTCAGGGGCCGGTATCTAAAAAAAAAAATCACAAGTTTCAGTACAGAGCCAAAGCAAATGTACATGACTCAGTGTGACAGTCTGGGCCAATCCCAGACGGCCAAGACAGGTCAGGAGGTCCGTGATCGCAAAAACTTTCCTCTTTATCACAGGTTATGGTCTTAAAGTGGGCAGTTCAAAAAATTCTTCCCTTTTCATTTTAAGAATCAGAGGTGGAAAGTATTCAGGCGTTCACAGAAGAAAATATGGAAATATTTGAGAAACATTTGTGGACAGAAATATCTGCTTTAATCTTGAGATCCAGTCTGGACTCCCAACCAGCTGTTTGGGAACCGCTGGGACCAGACGAGTGGCTTCTACACCAGTATCCAAACAGCAGGTGCAGGTTGAGGTCCAAGATGCCCCAGGTTTCTTGGGCTTAGGGATTAAAATGAAGGTTATGAAGAGTTCGTTACAGTCAGGTTTGAGGGAACATGGGACTGGTTTATTCGTATGAAGTTGAACAAACATGTTCCATCTGTTTCTGCTAAGACTCTTCTGACCAATGTCTCAAATGTGAGATGGTAGTTGATGGTAACTTGGTTATTTCACACCTTCATGCCTGATGTCACCTGTGACGTCTGAGGCAGTGAGAAAGAAGCAGATCAAGCTGCCGTAGTGTAAATCTGCAGAGAACATTTATCAGATGGCTCTACAGAGTCACAGCTTCGGTCAAACTCTCAACTCCTCCCACCTTTCCTTCCTAGGAGATAACACCTGTCTAATCTCTAATGGAAAAATAACAGTCCCTGTAGAAACAGAGCTAATCTGTGGCAGAGAAATAACAGCTGTGGAGGGCAACCTTTTAAACATGGCTGCCTGCAGACGGCGTGTAGTTTTTAAAAGATTATCCTCACGCTCATCGCCTCCTCTCTCCAAGACATTTCCAGCTTCTCCTCTCTGTTCATCCTGATACGTATCAGTTATCACGGCCGAGCCACCTTACAGCCCCCCCCTACATCCAATAATAAATAGATTTTCTAAAAACGATTTTCAGTTTCGGCTCTGCACGCTCTTATCAGGCAGGTGGAGAGCTGCGAGGAAGAGGAAGAGGGTGCAGGCCTTCGACACGGCAGAATCAAGGCTGCCTCGACTATGAATTAAGATCGTCTGTCTCCAAATAACCCTGCCAGCTTTAAATCCCTCTGATAAGCAGGTGGAGACTTAAATCTGACACAGATCATTGTGAGTGGATGAAATCTTCAGTTCACTTGTATATTGGTTCATGTACAAACTAAGTGAAGCCTGTTTGGCACTTCAGAGGCCCAAAGGCCTTATTTTATTGCATATTGAATCCACCAATAACTAAGATATTATCTCAGGACGTAGAGCGGCTTGTCCATTAATCCCAGGGTTGGCGGTTCAATACCCGGCTCCTCCTGTCCACATGTCAAAGTGTCCTTGGGGAAGACATTGAAACCTAAGTTGCTCTCCGATTCAGGAAGGCAGCTTGCATGGCAGCTCCGTCGCCATCGGCATGTGATTGTGTGAATGAGACCAATCTGTAAAACGCTTTGGGAAGCGTTAAGGTTGAAAGCGTTATAGAGACAGAGCCCATTAAAGTCTTCAGTATCTAGAAGTATTAAAGTGTCTCCTCCCCGGTTACATACACCTACATACGGACACTGGAGTCCTGTTTTGTTGTTTCCTCGCATACAGAGGAAATAAAGCTGTTTTCAGCACAGTTTCCAATTCTCTCTGCCTATTTACTGTAGCTTAGTATTTTCCATCTTTGTTTTTTGCCCTATTGTCAGCTTTTTCTCCTGCCCTTTTAATCTGCATGATAATTTCCTACAGACTGAGTATTGATCAATGTACATCTGTCCTGTGTTGTAGTCTGGTGGCTGTTAAGACATTTCTATTAAGCTGCTTTGTAAATTTGAGCACAGATTCGTTTTGTTGAAGTGATGCTTTTCCTGTGGCGACAGGAAAACATGGTACACTTATTTTTCTCTTCGTGTGGACAATTAAGCACCATTCAACATCCAGGCTGGCAGTGTGTGTCCGACGTCTCAACTGCAAAGAGAGAAAAGAAAAAGGTTCTGGCAACAACCTTTACATCACAAAATTGAGCAACTTATCATTTGTGAATCCTGTAAAGCTCAATTAGTGTTTGAGCAGGAAATAAAAGTTTACGAAACCTGCACAAAAAGTTGCTGTAAAGTTGTGGCAGAGTGACGTTTGTTAGTTCTTGTGCCATTTTAAACACTTGGCTGTCGGGGGAATATAATAACAGTTTGGTCACAAACTGACACTCGTAACACCTGCTATTCGCCCCAATTTGGTAAAACCCCTAGAGAAACACTTACTGCTGAAATAAGGTGGATTTTTGGTGCTGGAGGAATCATTAGTGCCATCGAGGGCATGAGTGGACACAACATCCCACAATTTATTCAGCCAGTTTGGAGGCAAGAGAAATGTCTCCACGTAATGAATTAAACATAGCAGCAGGTAAAAATATTAGTGCTCACCAGGGGGAGCATGAATAATGTACTGTATTTGCAAATTGATCCATTTAATCTGAGATTGGTTCTGTCAGCTGGTTTGTGTGTTCACACAGAGCAGCAGGGCCGAGGTGGAGCCGACAGCCACACTTTCATTTCCCCACCGGGCAGATTTGGCCCTTTTGGAATGAGGGTTTCATTCCCATCTGTAAATACAGCATGTGTACAGAAAATGTTGAGATGAGTGGAAGACAAGTGTGCGTTTGCCCCAAACCAAACATGGTGACAGTATTAGTCGCTTTTTGATGTCGGTTGTTGATTTTTAATGACATCAATCTTTCAACGAAGACGCTGCCACGTCAGTGTTGGCTCCGGCACAAAGACGCCAAACACAATGAGTGTCAGCAGCCGTGATGGACTCAGTTTAATTTCAACATCAGGTAGATTTGGTCCCGTCAACATGAGGCTTTTGGAGAACGATTTCTAATCCTGTAGGTTTTGTATAACAGGTGTCGGGCCTCATTTGCTAACCGGCCACAAAGAAACATGATATAAATACTTCATAGACTATTTTGGTGGAAATTCCCTTAAAGTTGGCAAAAGTCTTTGTTACATTTTTCCTCTTCATTCTTCACAGCCTTAATTACTGATTTTTCATTTTTTACTAAAGAGGGTGATTTGTGCAGGAAGTAACCTGTCCATCATCACAATCTTGCAGCTTTCAGCAGTCATTGTATTTAGTTCAGAGCAAATACCATATAACATACTCTCAGACAACGAACACGTGGTCAGATCAAAACACTAACTTTCCTCCGCATCCACAGTTTGATGCCACGCCCACTTGGCAGGGCTCCTCCTCCTCAACCTCGTCTTTTATTCTTCACACAGCTACTTTTCACTTTGCGTGTATGACAGTGTGCAGCACAACATGTCAGTAACTGACAGTTATTCCCATTCTCGCCCCTTTCTATGTCGACCTGTGGCCATTCAAAATCGTCATGGCAACCACAAGAACCGCACTGGGAGAAACAAATAAGGGAGTTGTTTCCTTTTTAATGGTATCCGAGAGTCATAACATGACGTCTCTTCATCAGTAATGATGGGGTGGAGCAACATCAGCAGCTCAAAGTGGATTATTTGCCGATGTCACAACCGAGGTCCAACCGAATCCGTGCAGGTCAGCAAACTAACATAAAAATGCAATTTGCAGCAATGTCCAGTTTTCCCAAACTAATCAGAGCAATTGACTGCACACGTTGCAATAAGGCCTCAGAAGGGAGGGATTTGACATGTGAGCAGTGAAGTGGCTAATTAACTAGACTTAACGCGTAACTGCATGTCTACTGTCTCAACAGCAGCCTCATACTAAAGCAAATATGCATGTATGTGAGCGTATGATCATAACTATACATTTTCATGAGTAATCAAAGTACATGAAATGTTTAACATTGTTTTATCACTGCATCGCTATGAAAACCATCTGTTTTCCTCGCTTTCACCACCCACCCATCATAATTATATTCACCATATCAACCCTCTTTGTATTCATCAGTCTAGTTTGCAGTACCTGCTCCATGTCACTGGGTTTTATATGTAATCAGAGCTGCAATCACATCCATATTCAGATCCCACCAGGATCCATATTGCCAGTCAGACCAGGGGAGGCAGGCTGTCCACTGCTTTGTGCCATTACTCACTCTGTATCCCTGCAGTGCATCAGCGACGCCGTTTGTGCTCCAAGGTCAGAGCACAGTGATGGATTATTAGGTTACGAGGCTTTGAACTGCACGAGACAGAGACAGATTTCAGTGATTCAGGGTAAAGCTGTTTTCTCTGGGACCTCACGCTGAAATGGCCGAATGAAAAATGACCTCAGCGTCCTTCCTGAGTGGGACGATGAAGCACAATCTGTATCACTTTGATCATCATGTTCAACAGATGTGCAGGATGTGTGACACAACATGCAGCCAGCTTTGGAAGACAGACAGAGTTGCATAGTCACATAAATGTCCTCTCGCCTAATATCCTGCTTAGTAGTTGAGCATTTGAGTGTTTTTCAGCTAACAGAAAGAAGGCAGAAGCCCGCAAGGCTGGTGGAGGGTCACCACCTCCCCCACCTCTGACGGAGGCAGAAGAGCTGCACCTGAGCCATAACTCTGGGCGACCAGAGGCTGAAGGGTGGCCGAGGTAGGTAGGTAGGAAGTAAGGAGAAGCTCAGGGTTTTCTGAAGAAAAGCTGCCAGCAAGCAGGTTAAGTTCACGGAGTCAGTGACTGTGGTAACTTTAATTAACTATAATTTGTTATCTATTGTGTTCTTTATTCAGAGAATCGCCAAAGCACCATAGCTGTGGTTATACAGAGGAGACAAGAAGGTCAGTGGGAAAAACTATTCCGAGTGTACCAGTGCAGGAATCATACTGCCCAAGTGAAAACTCAAACGTGGTTCATTAGGGTCAAATTTGGAATTTGTATTTAATATACAGACTATGACAACAGAATCCTCATGTCAACTTTCCTTTAACTGTTTGTTGTCATGGTTTTGGGCAGGCCAATGGAAACACGTTTTATAGTGTTTTTATCCTGTGTCTGCTCTATATGAAGGTTAATCTTATAGTTTTATTTTATCTACGGTCATATTTCTGCTTTTATACTTATATTATTTTGAGGTCTATATAGTTCTATCTAAACTGATTCATATTTCTGGATCTTTAAATTTTGTTGGAAACGTTTTGTATATCAGAGAAGACCACATATTGAAGAAAGGGTGTCAGGTGACTTGGTCTATACAGTGAAGTGTGCAGGTGCTGCTCCGTTTGTCTCGACGAAGTAGAGAAAACTATTCTTTATGAAATAGTTCACATTACTTCACTGTGTGCATGAAGTAACAAAAACACCAACTCTTCTGCACAGAAATACTGACAGAGAAAAGAGCTTTATTAAGAACGGATGGTTGTGACATTTTGAGGAATAATTAGGAAGCATTCGGAAAGACCAACACTACTGAAGGAACTTTTCATTCCTGTTTACCTTTTTGTTTTGAACAGCTGAAATCTGTTGTAGTCTAAAAATTGTTTGAGCAGCATTTTGTCTGCCTTGCTGGGCACAGATGCATCTCTTCCTGACTAAACTTTGCTTTTTCCCTTTTCACCCCACTTACATTGTAAATCGTCCTCTAAAAATTGATTTCAGCTCCTGTTTGTGCCGCTCTTTGCTTTCAGCTACGCAATCAACTGTTCAGCGCTGTTTTTGTTAAAGAACAGCAGGAAAAGGGGAAACCTGGCGAGTTCACATCGGAAGGGAAACAAAAACCTGGTCTTGTGGGTTTTTCATGTTCAGTCACGGTTCGGCTGAACACACACACGCAGCTAATTAGAGGGAATAAACTCACACACGGCTGAAAGGAAACACCTGCCGTCATAATGAAATCGGAGCCATAATCATTCCAACATTTATTTGGTTGTTTATTCCCGTTCGCTGCTGTCGGAGACGGTGGCTCTTTTCATCACGTGTGAAGAGTCATTCCATTATCTGTATATTAGATCTGCTGTCTATAGGAGCCACTTACCTCTGACATGGACTCCATGTAGTTTGTGAAGATTGTTGTAAAGTGAGCTGCAGTGTCCAGTCTGAAATCCACTCAGAGTCCGTTCTCCTGCCTTCCCTTCCCCGTGCTTCAGGTAACTAAGCGTCCGCATGCACAGCATTCGTTTCAGGCCTCCCAAGTAACAGCTAACGGCTTTTTTCAAAGTCTCTCTGCATCACTTTGGCACAGCTAATGTTTCCCTTTGAGAGCCTCGGTGTGTTCAGGTTTCTGTATAACACCACCTGTAGATCTTTACAGGCCGCTTTACATCCTCCGCAGTCAGAAGCCTCAGTTTCTGGCTCTTTATTTCCATCGGATCCAGACGGTAAGATGAAAGGCAGTCGCTCTGTTTCATTATGTTGATTTCCCAGGAGCCTCACATCTCCTCAGCTGGGCCTTTGTTGGGTCATTTCTGTTCGGTGTGTCAGACCTTCTCATTACTCTGCAGCCTGATGCCAGAACATGGATCAACAATTGATTCTGCAGCTCCATTTATATCCTATAATACCTGCTATTTTTCTCTTATAATGCAACCACTTTTCTGCTTCTCCTATAATATCATTTACTTTTTATATTCCTTGCTGCTGTAAAACCACCAGCAGCCATTAATCATGAGTCTGAACGTTCAGCCTGCAGTCTGTCCTGGCTGCCTCTTCCCAGAAGGCTGCCGGCTCACAGCTTGTTACTGTGTCAACTCGCTGACCACCCACGACTCCGTTTGCATGCCTCGGCCGGCCCCGGAGGCTCATGGCCAGTCGTTCATCCAGCGTCTGTGTAAACACAAGTGTCATTATCCATCGTTTGACGCCCCGAATCCACTCCCACTCAGTCTTAATTAACTGCTCACAATCAGAGCAAACGATTACTGCCGATATGGTCATTTCTCCATTTGTCCAAAATGGTTGTTGAAACACTCTTTCCAGTCCTGATGCAGGAAAACAATTGAAGTTTGTGAGATAAGGTGCAATGTGTGAATCCACTGATCTAAATATGCATTGAATAGGCTTTATTTCGGCTGCGCCCCTCGTCGTGCCACCATGCCTACAGTCCCTACAGATCTGACACACTGAAAAAGACTTAACTGCAGCTTGAACGACTTGATACCCATCCACCTTTAGGAGGTAGTCCAGCCACGTTCTTCAGTTATCTGTCTCACTTGCGTCTGACAGAGCAGATACAATAGCCAATGAGGACGCAGCCCTAAAAAAATAAAAAAATAAATAAAAAAATCACCTTTCCCACGCAAGAGTTTTGTGTCAGAGCTGCAAACAAAAGTCAGGCAGCACAAACGAAGGGACAGCGAAGGCAAAAGAAAGAAGCTGTAAACTAAAATGACTAAAAAGACCAGCAGCTTACACCATTACACAGAACATCTTTAATTTTGTTTGCTTCAGTGAGTTTTATTCTCTCAAATTCTTATTTTTGTTTGATTGTGGGTGGTGCACTGTCACCTCGCAGCAAGAGGGTTAGCTGATTATTCTAAATGTGGCTGTGCACGTGAATGTTTGTCTGCCGAGCCTCTGAGGATCAGTGTTATAGACGATGGTGGATGGATGTTTGAGTCCACACAACAGACTTCACTCTTTTTATAGAAACACCATGTTTGAATGATCAACAACACATACTTTCAGGAAGCACGTTGTTCTGTTCCCGATTCGTTTTAGGGACAACAACTCTATCTGGTTCATGACCTGACTTTTGAAACCCACATTACATATCAACAGAATCCAATCACCGCTTTCCAATCTCCTGAGCGACGACACCGGCTGCAGAAAACCGAAAGATTGGGTCTGTTGTGCTGCTGTGAGTGCAAATGAATCTGAGCAGCTTGACGTGATGCTAATCAGTTGAGCCGTGTGTTTTCTACAAACACTTTGTCATACCTTTTGTGATACCTGGGGGAAATGTGGTATGTCAGCGCTGATTATGAATCTGCAAATTCATTCTGGAAACGGGGGAAAACAGACTAAACCGACCTTCTACAACCCTGGAGAAGAGTGTCGGCGGAATAAACGTGTCACCACAACTGATGTAGACATCTTCAGCTGCAGTTATCGCCTGCAGTTGTCAGACTTATACCTGCTCCTTAATTCATTCTTTAATTTCTCACGATGACTTACACACCGTTTGAAATGTAACCAAAAAAGAGATTCTTTTTTTTTTTGACTGGCAGCGCATGTGGTGACACATTTGGACAGCAAATGGTCAGACAAAGAGCAGCAGCCGCACCACCCAAACACCAACCACCAGCCCAAACCTTAAGACACATAGCCGGGTGGTGATTCCACGGGCTACACACAGAAACCCGAACAGGATGATCAACTCTAAAATGAAGATGATGAAAATGATTCGCAGCTCCAGAAACCCACAAAGGCGAATGTCAAAGGGGACGATGGAGGAATAAAAGACATTGTGGGAGTGACACCAGTTTGTATAAAAGCAGGAAGGAGTCAGAGTGAGATGAGGAGACACAATGAGACAAAGGAAAGGGCTGACAGGAGGAGGGCTGATGTGGAGTTGAAAGTTCATCCATTCGTCTGTCCGCTGATAGAAACATCACCGCTCCGTCCTCGCTGACTGAAGGCCTGCTATCAGCCGGCTGCAGAGGAAAAGAAGCATAGATGGTGAGAAGGAGAGACGGCAAAGAATGCAAAAGCAACAAGGGAGGAACTTTGGGTTCACCAGCTTATTTATGCAGATTGCAAGAAACAAAATGGCTCCATTCTGTCAGTTTAGTTCCTTTCATGGCCAAACTGAGGATGTAAGCAATCTGTAATACTGTACATCATTATATAACGTTGGTTTACAGCCACCTGTTTTTATGCACATTTCTAATTAATTCTAATTAAAAAAGGCCAATTTTCTACATCGTTTTTGTTTGCTTGAGGTTTGGCTGGCGGTCACTTAATTACGTCATCTTGTTGTGTCTTCTTCTTCTGCGCTGGCTTACTGACACCCGACTGGAGAATTAGTACCAACTATTTATTCTCAATGAACCATCTGCTTGCATAACAGGAGTGGGTGCAAACTCACTCATTTGCATTTTTCCTTTGCTGATTTTCTGGGAATTTGGTTCAAATTTGCATTACATTTGGATGAGTATACTCTCTCTCTCTCACACACACAGAACAGAGATAAATCAAACTAGTCTACATATAAATAATCTAGTATGCTCTTTTCAAAGCACAGACAAAATAGTTGAGACAATATATTAATTTGATGTTGTGTGGGAATGAAAATTCGTGAACTATCTGTCCGAAACCTTAAACTTCGTCCATGTTGCAGTAATCAACATGTTTTGTAAGAAAAAGGATATTCAACAAAACTTTTAACTGACGATGATTTAAAATTCAAATTAGAAAGGACAAACAAGAACCACAAATTAATGGATAATTAGCATATAATGTATAATAATTATGGTTAGAGTCAAAATGCCAGTGAATAATTAGCTGTTGTTCTTTTTACATTAATTAGCCAGGTAACTGAGGGGGAGGAGTGGTGAAGAATCAGAAAACAACAAGATTAAAATGTTGAAATACTGCTTACAGCGTGGGAGAGGCTGAGACAATAAAAAAAAGTATTGAAAGTATTTTAAGAGCACTTCTGGCAGCGATAAGGACAACCAGGGGCGACTGAGTGGGAGAGGAGACGAGGATACGATGGGAGGCAAAGGAGACAAAACATGAAGGGAGGAAAGTTTGAGAGAAGAGTGAGTGTGACACGAGATTAGAGGTGAAGGGAAGAGAAGAACTAATGAAGAGAAAGCCGATAAAAAGCACTCAAGGTGAAGTCGTCTTAAATCACACTTTGTCTTCCTCTGCATCCATCTCTTCCTCACATTCCCCATCTTTTCTTTTCCTCCCAATTTGTTCTACACCCCAGAGGACGTTCTGAAAAGTCTGCAACTGTACTTTTGTGTGTGTGTGCGTGTGTGCGTGCATGTGTGTGCGTGTGTGCGTGCATGTGTGTGTGTGTGTGTGTGTGTGTTCTATAACAACATCTCACCTTTCATCTCTTTTTTTTTTCCCCCTCTGGCTATTTCAGTTTTTTGTCATTTCACTCTCCGCCGTAATCAGAGCGCCCACACTGCTTCATGCATACAACACTCTGTCTGAATGGGAAGCAGATGGAAGTTGTTGTTGGGAATGCTCGTTTCTAACATTGTGCAAAATCACTTTAAATATCATATATCCAGCGTTTTGTCATGTCAGGATTTTATGCGCAATCCACCTGTTTTGCATAGGCGTCAAATGTTTCAGACGCTGGGTGGCTCATTATAGAACACAACTCTGAGACTAATCCCTCCTTCTCTTACACTTTTGTAATCAGAAACATGTAACACTGGCAGAGAATCAGTTCCCAGCAATAAGAAGATTGTGGATGAGCAAAACCGGCTGCTGTCATACTTCCGTGTCGTGGTCGGCGTGTTCTCGTGTCACATCGATTCGCCCGTTAATCTATCACACTAGCTGGGCTCCTGTTTGTCAAATGGAATCCAAAGTGGAAACGTGTGTTTTTCTAAATGCCACAAGAGCTGAATGTCTCATCAGAGGACGATAAAACAGATCTAATAAAACCGACATGCTGCTAAAGAAGATGAGCAGTCATTTGTGTCTGGTCTCGTCTCAGTTTAGGAGGCTCACACCAACTCTGCTGGTAATGTTACATTCTCTCTGGGGTTTACTCTGTGAAAGTTAAGTCGGTAAATGCAAAACAAATGCATTGTGGGCGGAGATATAAACCACACCAGAGACTGAAAGCAGGCGATCGAGGACGAGCAGGATCTGATTTGGACAGTCGGGCGACAAATGAATGGCAGCAACACTGAAGTATCCTGCAGCGTCTCTCTGCCTGACCTTTGCTGCCGCGGGTCAGTGGACGAGGATGTTTTGTGGTCAAAGGGAGGAGAAAATAAAAACAAGAGTTTGGAAACTTGAGGAGAAGCTCTGCGGCCGAGTATCACAGACACTAATTGGTTTTGCTGCCTGAGGTGGAAAACGGAGCGAGCGGTCTGCTGGATCCACGGCTGCAGCTGCAGGCGACTGACAGTTTAGGAGGCCAGGCCGAGGCGAAGACCGGTGGAAAGGTCTGTCTGCTGGCAGGTTGGGGCAGAGGTTTGAGGCCAGACTGGGAGCTGCATCTGGAGCCAAGAAGGGCCAGGATGAGGTTTTGGGTTAAGGCTCTCTCAGTGAACCCGAACTACTCTCAGGTGTCTGAGCTTGTGCCCGAGTCACAGAGAGGAGTTTGCATCTGTGCCATGATTTGCCATAATGTTTCCAGAAGAATCTCTTTTGATCATTTCAGCTGCACTTTGGTTGAACTATGAAATCCACATGGAATTTTATTTTTTCATTAACAACTTAAAAAGGAATAGCTTGACATTTTGGGGAATTGCACTTACTCACTTTCTTGCTGAGAGTTAGATGAGAAGATCGATCCCACACTCATCATACTGAACTAAGGAAGCTAGCATCCGGTTAGCTTAGCTTAGCTTGAAGACAAACTATGGCGATGTACAGATT
Organism: Gadopsis marmoratus; assembly: GCA_036023855.1. Lineage (NCBI taxonomy): Eukaryota > Metazoa > Chordata > Actinopteri > Centrarchiformes > Percichthyidae > Gadopsis > Gadopsis marmoratus. Next base: position 1,942 of record JAVQJF010127827.1, on the reverse strand, counting down.
AAACAAACAAAACATAACGTGCTGCTCTGAGTGCTGCTAGGTGGATTTTGTTGCCTTTGGACTGAGTTTACAGTCTTTATGCTAAGCTAAGGTGACCACCTCCTGACTTCAGCTGCATATATAAACAGAAAGCTATGAGAGTGTATCAGTCTTCTAATCTACAAACTCTCACCCTGAGACAGCAGGCCTTTAAAAAAGGCTTCCACCTCTAAACTGATTCTCTATCAGTCGCATTATTTATTTTGTCACCACAAACTGTGCAGCACGAGTTTCGTCTCTGCTTCAGGCTGCACGTGTTCTGACCAGACTCAGTTCCATTTTTCATGCCTAGATTGCAAAGAAAATATTATCTCTGTCACAGGCTCTAATAAATCACACACACACACAGCTGCAGCAGGAACATCATACTAGAATATTTGACTCCATTAAAAACAATATAAAAGTACAAAAAGTAAGATGCTAAATCATGTTCTTTCAATTATTCAATGTATTTCTTGCCTAATTTAATTTCTTACAGCCTTGAATATAGTTATAGGTCTCGCTGACGTTGTCCATCAGTCATGTTAGGATGATGACATCGGGGACTAGATTCACTGACACTGATGAGCGAAGAGCGACTGGACAGAAGCTTTAGCCTGGAGCTGGACGGAAAGGTCAGAAGACAAATATAGCCCAAGGCTGAGAAGGGTTTGATGGAGTATTGAGAAAAAGCCATGTGAATTACTTTAAATCCACTGCACTAATTCACTTTCTCAACAAGTTACCTTCAGCTGCTCAGAGGACTTTTACTTTTCCACCATGTTTGACCTGCAGAAGGACTTTCTGTCTGAACCAGTGAAGTGTTGTCAGCTCGGCCTGCTGGTCTTCAAGCTTCAGCAGCGTCGTTTATTTCCTCTCCGCAACGGAACAGCCGAAGGGTCCCAGAACGGCAGCAAGCTGACGTGAACTGAAACAATGTGCAGCGTCTCCCAGGGTGATGAACAGGGGTCAGACGCAGGGAAGAGACTTTCCACAAACCGATTCTAGACCCACCATGGTGCTATTTACATGGAGACTGACTCCTTTAATGGCAACTTGGCACAGACATTCATGTCCCTCAGATTTTCATCCAGGACAATCATGAGGTCAAAATTTTAGTTTGGGTAACACAATTTATTTGAGCTTATGACCCTCTGCTTACGCCATCATCCACACACAAATAAGGCAGCCCGGTATCCCTAGGAATTACAGCCATTACAAAGTTATTTGTAGGAATTACAAAGCACCGTTTGTGATGTGACAGTTAAAGTCTGACTAGGTTCAGGGACCCAGTAAACACTGGCTGGGTGCTGACGTTGTGTCCCTGGTCGGAAATAGTCAGAAAAAAGATTAAAATGCCATCTCGTAAATTTAACATATACAAAATACTAATAGCCATCCTGGAATGAAGGATCCAGGTGTGAAAGATTCCAGGAAAGATTCTCAGATTTCAGATTTAAATTAGGCTTTAGATAAATCCTGTGCACCTCAGCTGTTATGGAATATATAAACAACTTCTTACATCCACATTTATATTGTACTCTGTAATCTTGCTGAGGAATACATTTTGTTAGTGGCCAGAAGCTACAGAGCCTGCGTCTGAGCCCTGGTGCTAGTGAGGCATAAAATGATAATACATTTTGGGTTTTTTTGTGCTATCCCTGCACTATTTCTTGCTGGGAGATTTATTTAAGATCTTTACATTGCGGTTCCACTTGAGTGAGTTGCTTTGCATAAGAGCATCGATTAGACAGCTATAGTTAAATGTAGAGATGTCGCCGGCAGCAGGGTGAGATTCTGTTACAGGCAGACAAGCAGAGCGAGCCGGGGGGGGGGGGGGGGGGGGGGGGTGACAAAACGCTGAGCCCAGAGTGGGGGGTTTAATAAAACGCACCAAAAAAAAAGCAACACGCAAAAAAAAAAA
>JAVQJF010127825.1:0-19112 GCA_036023855.1 Gadopsis marmoratus | reverse complement strand
TGTGTGTGTGTGTGTGTGTGTGTGTGTGTGTGTGTGTGTGTGTGTGTGTGTGTCAGGATGTTAGCTTAGCCACTCAGCACTGTTCCTGCACAGCTGACACATTTATTACTACCCTGAGCTACATTCAAATGTCTAAAAGTACCTGTTCCCCCTAGCTCGTGCTCAAAATCAACTCGGATGTTTCACTTTCCTATGACCAGCAGCGCTGGGACGTTTTCGTGACAATCTCGAGTGGAGATCCGTATAAATATATTGCACAAGGTGTTTTTTGATTTGTCTCATTGTTCCTGGAACCTTAACGTTTAGCACTGAGCTGTCTGGGGGCTCGAGCGGAGTTGGGTTCCAAGTTATTTCCACTAAATGGTGCACCCCCTCCCAGCCACCATCACCACTGTGAAAACCATGTGTTTCTGTGTTGAACTGCACTCTCTTTTTAGTTTTAAGATTTAAAGTAAGCCAATTGCTTAAGATCATTCAATTCTAATGTTTCAGCTGCTGATTTATATCTGACTTTAATGGGGTTTTTTGACCTGGAGAAACACAGACTGTGTTGTCTATGTTGTCACTGAAGAAGCTACTCTAAATGCGATATTATACTTGAAACAGCCTCCAAAGTGAAAACGACATGCGAGAGACATCAGATCAGCCATGTATTTTAAGTACTCAAGTATCAGAATAACTTTGTGCTTGTGTGCAATAATCAATGGCAGGATGAAGAAGCCTTTTTATGGCCTTTTATAAACTGAAGCATATGTGAGCTTTATTCTCCGTGTGTGTGTGTGCGCGCTGACGGTGTCTCTTCAAAGGATTCGCACCCTGGAATCCACAACCTCTCCCTCCATCTCTACTCTCTCCGTCAAAGAAGCCTTTGTGAATGCTTAGCTAATATTAGGCTGTGGGGCTGAGTACAAGATGGGGAGAGGTTGTGTAGAGCACTTTAAATTTCCACACAAAGGCCTGTTTCCTATGACGGAAGTCGATGTTGCTCGGAGCTGCTTCAGTGTTATCAGCAAATCTGGCACCAACTGACATTCAGCTCAAATGGACCCAGTTTACTTGTTTAAAGTCATTACATCTTGAAGAACACTGCACATATTGCATTCCAGAGGGTGTTTGTGCGTAAAGTGACAGCTGTCAGCCACGTGACATCAAGGAGGCGTTTCCCATTGCACTCCCCACCATCCCTTGCAACACAATAGACACGCAGACTCCCATCTTTCTGCCTGATTTCATCTGCTGTTCTCACGTCTGCAGTTGTGTCAGTTTCATTTCATCACTGCTGCAGGAAATGAGCCCGCGTTAGTCTCGATATCCTGCTCAAAAGTGTGAAAGGCATATGTGGACAGCTGTCATAGACTAGAATAAGACATGGTGGTGTTCACCCTCGGCCCTCTCCTGAAGTTCAGCGAGGTCAACTTAAATTCTGAAATGCATTTAATTAAGTACCCTGAGCAAACAGAAATACATTTTTCTCTTGTCACTGAGGGTTAAACCGCGGTGGAGGCCAAATGGAAACGTGTAACTGTCGGCACAGCGGAAACATGTGCATTTGGATTTAAATCTCCAAATCTCCCAGCGCAGCTTCAACGGCCGGCCCGCGTGGAGGAGTCTGCTCCTGTGAGGGACGTTTTCTGGGTTCAACTGAAGTTTGTCTTATTTAGCCAGAAACTGCCTGTGAGGGACCGAGCAGGAAGCCACAAGGTTATCGGCTGCAGTCACTGAACAGTTACTAATCAGAGGACCTTAATTGACGTTTTTATTTTATTCGTACCAATTAAGGCAAATTATTTTATAAATTATTTTGTGATTTTTGTGAAGTCAGAATGACGCCTGCCTTTGCTCTGCTGTTCAGCTCGGTGAGGCTGTGCTTTGAGCTAAATGCTAACGATGGCATGGCAACGTGCTTGCAATAACAATGCTAATATGCTGGTGTTTAGCGGGTATTATGTTTGCTATTTTAGTTTAGCATGTGACCATTCTAACATTTGCTGATTTAGCAACAAACACAAAGTACAACAGAGGCTGATGGGAGTGGCATTAGTCTTTCAGGTTCTTGGCTATTAACCAGAGAACATTTGACCTGATGATGGCGCTAGATTCAAAGTTAAGGGATCACCAAGTTACTGCAATTTACCCGAAGGGAAACATGAATATCTGTACGAAGGTTCATGGCAATACATCTAATGTCAACCTCAGTGGTGCTGGAGGAAAAGTCACAGGGGTGCATCTTCTAGGGACCATGAATATTTGTACAAATGTTCCACTTTAACAGTGTTGCTTAACTGTTTTCAAGAAACTGCAGAAATAACTGGGCTAACCTCTATTATAAAACAACAAGTATATTAACTAACCTGACCTTTTTATATGGGTGTATATTTTGAATGTAATCATTTTGCATGGGGTATTTCTCAGAATTTGTTTTTGCATACCCCCCCATGATGGTTCTTTCTTGACTTATAGTAATATTGTTGCTAGTATTTATGCTTGAATAGTTGATGTTATCGGGTTTGGGCTCACCAACGTGCTCCTCCACTCGGACTCGGTTCAACCGCTCACGCCACAACTCGCACCGCCGTTAACACCTTTTCTGTTGTGTTAGTACAGCAGGCAGCGTGCAGTGGAAACGTGGGTGTGTTTGAATAAGGAGAGAGTCCATCTTCACTGCAGGACGTCGGGGGGGGGTGACAAACTGCAGGATCTGCCAGAGACGAGAGAGAAGAAGGCTGATGGGAGATGCAAGGAGGGAGGGGGAAGAGAGGCTATCGGCAAAGTGTGCGAGCGACGCACGGTTGACAGGCAGAAAGTGAGAGGGAGGAGGAGAAATGTCACAGTGATGAGCAGCTGAGATGTAGAGGTATTGTCATCCTGGCAACCGGATGGCTGTGGTGCTGGAGCCGCGTGGTGACTTCCTGTTTGTCAGCAGCATACAGGAAGTAAGAGGACCCTAGAGGATGGTTTGAGTGTTTGTGTGTGAGGGGAAACAGGCTTATTTCAGTGTGAATTTGAATGTGTATACGGGCTGGGTGCGAGTCTGTAATATGCAGTTCTATCAAACTCCTTCCGCCTCTTGCCACTTGATTTTTGTTTTGTGGCATGTTTCCCGAACCTGCCGTGACGTCTGTGATCTCTCTGCTCTTAGTTCTTGTCACCAGGGATGTGACATGTTAAATTAACGCTATGGAACGGAGACCATGGGCCTGTAGTTGTAGGTGACCGAGAGAATTCTGATTGGCAGGCTAGTTCATCAGGTCAGGTTTATTACAAATGAATTTGACTTTAACAGTAAGCATGGCGTCGTTGAAGTGATATATGGATCTTTGCCCGTTGCAGTAGTCAATTCCACCATTTTGGGCTTCTTTGATGCCTTCAAAGCCTTGGATCTAAACCCTATATACAAAATGGGTGATGCAGTGAGAAGTAAAGGTCTACTCTGAGTTCTTGTGCTTTGGTGTGTGTACCAGACCATACAGTTTACATGGGGAAGTCCTGTGTCTGGCTATTCTCCTTTCAGTAACGGGGTTTGGTTGACTGTTTAACTGGTGCCTTGTATCTTTACTATTTTATAATCAATGGTTTTTATGTGCAGATGATTTGGTTAGATTTTCTGCCTGCAGTGCCGGTGACCCTGAAAGGTCCGTCTTCCACGTCCTTGTTCAGTATTGCCAGTTACTTGTTTTGCACTTTGTAATAGCTCCACTGTAAAAACACATGTTGTAACAAATAATAAATGCCATTCATAGAAATAAGAAGACGAAAAAGATAATGGTTTACATTTATTACTATTATGCCAACAATCTCAACTCCTATCAGACAGATTTCTTTTGTCACTGTCAAAAGATCTTTGAGTATTTTTACATAAATTAAGTAATGTTTTAGGGAACTTACTGCTCAAGTTCCTGTTAGATTAAACATTAATTGTAAGCCTGTAAGCTCACTATCGACTGTTTTAACTTGGCATATTTGAAGCATTCAAATCTTTTCTACTCCGACCACGCGTCCCGTATCTGTCAGTCTCTCTAGGAAATCACCGTATTGTGCATTTTTTTCCCCACATGCCTAAAACTTCCCTCAAAAAATATTCAAGTGTGAAGAATGCTTGTCTATTTTATCAACCACCATTTTACCACAATATCGACTTTAGCTGGGTGTGATATGCAGAGAAATAGTCCTCCGAAATAAAAAATCTGTATTCTGCAAATCGATTCTCAAACGCATCACCGAGACATGTATTTAAGGAAGTGACATGAACTGTCACCACTGCTTCTTGTGGTCAAAATGTTTTGCCTTTGTTTTTCTATCACACTTCAGTGCAGCTAGCATGTTGTTGCCATTAGAGGAACTGCAGCTTCAGGCACCTCAGCATTGGCTTTGTCATTCAGCTGTGGTGGTTTCCTCTTGCTTCAAACGGTTAATAGCGCTCATATTTTCTGTTATTGTACTGTGAGAACAACTGCCGTCCATCTGAGACGTTTTTTGCTGTGGGTCTGCACTGCAGGTGGAAAGACGAGTGCAAAACCTCTCACTACACATTCTGAATGAAGTAATGCTGAGATGGATCAACCGTTTGCTGTATGGGGGCCCCCTGGAACTGTGTCAGGGGCCCCGGTCTCCAGTTCCATTTGGAGCACCGCATCTGCTAAAACATCTTGCAATACCAATGTGTTCTATTGTATTAAGTATGTGTTCTCTGCCCTCCAGGGTGCGTCCAGTGCAGTTAAAGTGAAGTGGTGAGAGGAAGATGCCAGCCCCACCACCCCCACCACCCCCAGGGCCTCCCCCTCCTCCCACCTTTGCTGCTGTAAGTCATTGTATCTACCTGTCTCTCTGCCCACTGATATCTGCTGCTCTGTCCTCCTGACCCTGCGCAGCAGGGCCATCTTGTGGATAAATTATGCCATAACATATCTTTTCCTGTTGGGTCTGTGTGACCCTGAGTCACTCTGCCTGTTGCCTGTTGTCATTCACAGTTTTACCTGCACCACTCTGTCATCCCGCTATCGTGGTTTAAATGGATTTACACACAGATTAATAATGTCATTAGTTGTTTTCCCTCTTTCTGAGTGTTTCCTGCAGCTTTACTGCATCTCAGTGACAGTATATCCCTGTATGTGTGTGTTTGTGTTTCAGGCCAACACAGCGAAGCCAAATCTAAACCGTAACGAGCAGCAGGGACGGAACGCTCTGTTGGGCGATATTTGCAAAGGCTCCAGATTAAAGAAAACTGTTACTAATGACCGCAGTGGACCCTCACTGGAGAGTAAGTCAAGACCTCATCGTGTCTACTTTTACTGTCCCTCGAGAGCAGGGAGAGTGTACAAATTCACCAGCCACTCAATTATAATTTTGTACCTGAAATCTGCCAGCCACTTTACCATTTTACCAGCGTTTGACTTGACTGCTGCTAATTTCCATCCCTGGCAGTGATGAACGTTAGATTGTAGACGGGTTAGTTACACTAACTTAGTTACAATAAGAACAGAAAGGATATAAACCAATAAGTCACTACAACACAGCACAACACCTGACCACTGTTCTAAAACAAATAATGATAATTTACAAGGAGTAGAAGTCCTACTGACCTGCGCCACATCACACCTTTATACAAATGTGCAGCCACACAGTGTATTATATGTAGAAAATGTATCCTGCAAATGAACAATTAATTTAATATTTTTTGTTTATCCTCTCAGAACCCAAAGGAGGAGGTGGTGGTGGAGGAGGAGGAGGAGGAGGAGGAGGAGGCGGCGGCGGCGGTGGAGGTAGTGGAGGAGGTTTTGGTGCTGGGGCTGCTTCTGGCTTAGGAGGCCTGTTTGCGGGAGGGATGCCAAAACTGAGGTCTTCATCAAACAGAGAGTCCAATGGTAAAAAGACATTAAAAATAAATGTGCATGTTTCCTCCCACAGTTCAAAGACATGCAGGTTAAGTCAATTGGTGACTCTAAAATTCCCCGTAGGTGTGAATGTGAGCGTGACTAGTTGTTCGTCTCTGTGTCAGCCCTGTGGTTGACTGGCGACCTGTCGAGGGTCGCTTCTCGCCCAACGTCAGCTGGGATCGACTCCAGCCCCCCTGCGAGGCTAAGTGGGTGTAGCTAATGGATGGATGGATAATGATAATTAACAACGCAGAAAACACTGCTTCTAGTAACACCTCTAATCATTTAACTATCGCCTTTTCTCCTCCAGACTCAGGACCCAGCCGAGGCCCCGTGCTCCCCCCAGGAGGCCGCTCTTGTGGGCCGAGCCCTTTCGGTGGTGGTGGAGGCCCACCTAAACACCCAGGAGCCCCTGCTGGTGTCCGCAGCAACGTCCCTGATCTTCCCAAGGGCCGGCCAAATCTCTCCAGACAAGACACTCCAGGAGGCCCCCCTCCTCCGGTACCCAACACACCTCGACCAAGCCAGAGCTTCCAGTCTCGTGGGGGCCCAAATCCGCCTTCACTGCCTGGAGGACCCAGGCCCAGCCCAGCTTCCGGACCTCCACCTCCCAGTGTTCCACCAGGGAGGCACGGACCTCTCCCTCCGCCACCAGGAGGCTCCTCACCTGGGCCAAGACCAGGATTCTCTGGACCACCTCCTCCTCCACCCTCAAACAGCAGCCGACCTTCCTTTCCGCCCGTTCCTGGAGGGAGGCCTCCACTTCCTGACGACCGACCCCCACCACCTCCTGCGGGAGGTCATCGGCCGTCTATGCCACGTGATATGCCCCCTCCTCCTCCTTCTGTCAACTCCAAACCTCCTCCCTCTCTCTCTTCCTCCTCTTCCTCTCGTCCCTCAGTTGGTGGGGGTGCACCCCCTCTCCCGCCGGGACGACCGGGCCCCCCTCCTCTCCCGCCCACCCCGGCTGGAGGGGACGAGCACAGCAACCCTCGTCTGCCCCAGAGGAACACCTCACTCAACAGGTACTGGTTGAGTTTTATCGGTTTCTGCCATTAATCCGTATTAGTTAAGTGTTAATGGATGAGTTGTACAACAGCAGCCATCAGACGCAGAGGGAATGTGCTTGATAACTTAATCTACTTTGATGGCAGTCAAAGTTTGTATTGATTCAAATCTAATAGGTGGTGAAATCTTGTGTGATGCTGCAGTTCACACATCATGCAAACTTCTTCATGTAGCTTCCCTCTAAAAGAACAGTCCCTTTTTTAAAAAGGTAAAGTTGTTTGGACACGAGTAAAATAAAATGCATGCACACACGCGTAGATTAACATGTAGCATGTGATATATGCACCACCTCAAATTGAATTGTCTGTTTCAAATATACAGTTTGTTCTTCAGAAGTGTTTAACGCAATGATTGTCATTTTCTGTAGTGAGAGCTACTTAACTGTTAATTTCTCTTTTCGCATATATATTATATACAGGGTTCGTACAAAGTTGTAAAAGTTCGTAAAATGCTTCATTTTGACCGTTAACGTTTTTAATAATAGGAATATGTTTCATTTTCAAATATCCTCCTTGTAAAATGTTTGATTTTTTTTGGTCGTCTACACAATCACTCATGTAACCAAAAATCTTTTAATATTTAAAATGAAATGATGCCGCTGTATTTTATATTACTGTATGAATCCTGTGTATAGTTTTTTAAATTCAGTTTCTCCATGCCAGCAATGCTCCAGCTGCGCCACCGGGTCGGACAGGACCTCTCCCTCCTCCACCCAACGAGAGACCGCCTTCTCTTGGGAGGAACCAGTCCTCACTTCGCACAGGTGAACAGCCTTGATTGGTTAATTGAACAATGGATTGCTTCTGCAAACCAAACATGAAAAAGATGAGACAAGTTTATGACCCAGTGTGACCCTATGTGAAAATACCATTTGCGTCAGGAGTCGCTGTAAATATCAAAGTGATTATTTAAGCTAATTACAAAGATATTCATTCTCATGAAATAATCTTATTAATTTCTTATAAACTAACACGTCATATTTTTCTTTCTACCCCCCGAAAGGGCCTCTTCCTCCTCCTCCTCCCTCAGGTCGTAGCGTGGGTGGGGGCAGTGTGAGGTCATCTCCCGCTCCTTCTCCTATTGGTCGTCCGGGTCCAGAGCCGCCTCGCGGTGGACCTGGTGGCAGACCTCCCCTCCCTCCGGACAGGCCGGGGACAGGAGGGCCCTTTCCTCCACCACCCATGGGCAACGGCTTCCAAAACTCTCACCACAATCAGATACAGGGTGAGTGAATCACTGAGGGTGCTACTTTTGCGTATGTGAGTACTGATAAAGAAATTGATGGGGAAATGGAGAGCCGTCTTTTTCACAGACTGTACTCTCTTAGTCTCTACAAGAGAAATCCTTTGCCGTCGGTGCTGTTTTTACCACACCAGTTCCAGTGTGTTCAGCTATGGCAGAGAAACCCACTTTTCCTGGTTTATATTTTTGTTGTATTATATTTACATTTTGAAATGTATTTTAGAATTAAAATATAGATTTCTAACTCCATGTATATTGAGGATGTGCCCACTGACTCTGACCTCCATTTCTCTTTTATTAACAGATGAGTGGGAGTGTCGATTCACTTTCCATCCGGTGTCGGACCTTCCTCCACCTGAGCCCTACGTGCCCTTCCAGAAGACCTACCCCAGCAGGATTCCCAAGACTGACGGCAGAGGTCAGTCGCACACACAAACCATGTATCCCATATCTCGAAAAGGTCAAGAACCCTTCTTTCAGCTTGACTTGCCAGTAAAAATTAAAAAATTACATTTACAATAATTTTTTTTTTTTGTTTAAGCTAGAAAATCTTTACCATGAAAGTTACACCAGTTGAATATGACACGATCATGATGTGCAGGTTGAAAGTCGTTCCTTCACTTTCCCTGTGAAGGAATTTATCAGTCAGACATATATTGTTTGAAATAAAATTAAAAGAATTCACAGCGCCCAAAGACATGTGAATGAAAATGTACTTTATAAAAGTAGGTGGTACTCAGTCGAGCCGACACGGTGCCTCTGCTATGTTTGATTTTCACCAAATTCTAATATTTTCTTTTTCATTCAAGGTTCATTCATTCATTCTATGAACAACCTTTTTGAGCTATATTGTCAGATATATTTATATATATATATATACAAACAAATGGACTAGTAAGCTCTGGGATGAATACAGGCAGACTTGTGACACAGTGCCACCCGGTGGAAGGAGATTAAATCTCCCCTGGAAAAGCAAAGAAAGATACTAACTCCTCTGTGCCTTTGCTTCTTTCTAGGTTCTGGTAAAAAGGAGAGAGGAGCTCCTCCTCTTCCTCCTGTACCCAGGTGAAGAAGAAGTGAAACAACCCTGAAACTACTTTCTCTGTGTCCCCACCGGTGTGTGTGTGTCTCTCTCTCTCTCTCTTTCTCTCTCTCCGTTGTGCTTTTACCTGAGGTATGTGGTTCACCTATGGACTGCGACATGTAAAATGGACCTGAAGTGTGGTTGACCCAAGTTAAAGGACAGACTCACGATGTGGATTTACATCATGTTCCTCTGTAGCAGCAGAATAGCATTCAAAGACCAAAGCCTGTTTATACTCCGGTACACTGTTCAGATAAAAAGAAGAAAAAAAAACTTGCACCTCTTTTAAGCACTAGATTAAAAATGCTCTTTTCAGGTTTACAACCATGCTGTGGCTGGCTGGGCTTGGTTGACCTTGTTGCTGTGAGACCGAGATAACTTAAGAACAGTATTTTCATGGACCTCGGTCCACGATGACTTTATCCATTAACCAACCTTTTCATCCTTTGCTTACAGTGGTTGATAGATTCCATAAATTCTTTGGTAGACATTATTTGTTTTTGCCAAGAAGCTATACTTTTAGAATACAAACTCTTACTTGACTTATAAACCAGCATTTGGCATGTAGCACATGTGACTTTCCCGGCCTGTTTGCACAGCAGCCCAGTAAAGCTAAATCATTGTGTTGTGGCAACATTACTGTCAACAGGGCTTATAATGCAACCAATCGGCTTCCTCCAAGCGCTTCCTCTTGTGTTTGCCTTGTGCCTTTTTTCTCTTCGGGATTGTAATTTCAGGCTTCTTAAAAGAGTGAAGGGAATTAGCCGCGTGTGCCTTAAATTCTGTATGTATGTTTGCAGCTGGATTGGATCACCTCTGCTGGTGTAAATGTAAAAAAGCAGAAGCAATACAGATTGCTGCAACGTATACAATACTTAGTATAGCAAAGTGTCATAATTACAACATGAGTGCATAGACAGACATGGAACTAACCTTCTGCCAGCGCTGCATAAAACATCAGGGGAAACGCTGGTGTTTAATTTGCCAAAGCAACATGTGCCTTCACAGTATATGTATATTTACATCTGTGTGTTTCTGTTGGAACCACTGAACGGTACGCTTCATTTGATTGTTAAATATGAGGATTTAATGTTTATGATTGAGATGTTTTAAAGGACATTGTATGGTGTTATGGCCGCATTGGTTTACAATAGAACTGATTCGTATTTTGCCGTTTTGTTCAAAGTTGCCATGCTGCCACTATGAAGGACCTGTGTATGTGTCTGTGTGATTTAAATCAAGTGCTATTGAAGAATATTATTTTAAGTTATGTTTCAGAACTGTGCAGTATTGTTTTTGCTTCACCCAGCACTGCTTTTGAATGGTCTTTTGTATACGTGCTATATTGTCATGTGTTGGTCAAAGAAACATTTTCTTAAAGACAATCTATTTACATCAATAAATAAAATGATTTAAGATGCTTTATGTGCTCCACCTGGGGTTAAATGTGCTTCTTTTGGACTATGCATTATAAGTAATTTGATATTCCTGCACAACAGAAGGGATTGAATATTTATTATCAGATAAAAAAATATGCATCATTTACATGTGCAATAAATCTGGACAATGCATTGATAGAAGTGTCACATGATATACAGGATATTGGGATTTTGGCCATTATATTATTATATGATATAACTTAAATGTTGTCGTGTGTGTGTGTGTGTGTGTGTGTGTGTGTGTGTGTGTGTGTGGCTGATGTATGTAAATGCACTTGATAGACATGCCCTGAAGGTAACAATATAGCTACGTGTGAAAAGCAAATGGTCATAATACAGGAATTAACTTCCTTGGCAACGTTGCGTAACTTTGATTAGCAGCAACTTGCTTGGTCAGTGGGCAAGTCAAGCTGGCGTGCAATGCATCATGGTACATGTAGGCACGGCTTCCACAGCAAGAGAACTCTGTCACGGTCAAAGTAGCACTCGGTGAGGAATTTATTGCTTCAATTGACTACATATATACCATCAACACCGATTGGACATAACACATAACTTCAAGCGTCACACACTTACTGTTAAATTGATAAGAACTCGTTCCTTATTCACCAGAGGAAAAGAATTGTTGAATCAGTGTTTTGATCAGTTTTGGGTTCTAGGGGTGTTGTTATGGAAAAGCTGCCGCCTGTATAATGAAATGACTAGATGCTGTCTGCCACTCAGCCCTAAGGTTTAGAACTGGTGACCCCTACAGCACCTATCACTGCCATCTTTACCAAACAGGACTGGTTCCTGTATTGTGCCATAATACAGATGCTTCCACTGCATATTTAATCCCTTTTATTGCACCAAGCAATAGGTTCTTGCTCCACGTTCCATTAATCGGAAGAGAATTAGGAAAAATGTCATTCTCTTAACAGTGCACCTTATACATGTAATAATCTGCAACAGGCCTTAAACTTGGTCTCGCTGCTGCGGCTGATCAAAGGCCTTATTTCAGATCTTGTTTTAATTGATTGTAAAAGTTTTAACTATACTGTAAATGATTCATTTGATTCTATTTTACACGTTATTGTTTATATTTCTTCTATTTACTTCATAGCATGTTTATTATGCTGTATTGTAACTTTTAGCTATCGTACATTTTGGTTCATATTAGCTGTTTTGTTTGCAAATATTGTTTTACATCTCAACACCTTTATAAATCCAACAGTCGAGGTAAAACAAAGGTTGGAATAACTCAAATAAAGAAATACTTTTATGAATTCATGAAATATGAGTGACTCTTAATAATTTTTTAAAATAAAATTATTAAAATAAGTATTTCCATTTTATGATACTTTGTAATTGTACTTTTTAATCCACTACATTTATTTGAGAGCTACAAATGTGTCCATAAGTATTTGGACAGTGACACAAGTTTTGTACTTTTCCCTCTGTACACCATCACAATGGAGTTGAAATGAAGCAACCAAGATGTGATTGAAGACTTTCCGCTTTAACTGGAGGAGTTCAACAAAATATTACATTAACCGTTTAGGAATTAGACATTTTTATACAAAGTCCCCCATTTTCACTCTCGTCTGCTGTTTTCAGTCAAACAGCTGTGATAAAGCACCAAAGGGCAGTCACAGTTAGAACAGGGTGGTTTTAGCAGCAGGAGTCAGATATTTCACAGCTTTCTTTCCCACCTGGAGCTCATTGTGAACTAATTAAATGTGAACATTCAAATCTGTGAAAAGTTGATTTACGCTACAAAGGACAGAAGATAAAACTGCCAGTTTTCTTGCACCAGTCTCACTCAATCCGTTTGTACACTTCGCTAACACACACACACACTTTGATCACAATCACTTTGGTATAAAAATCAACCGCTGAACGTAATTCACACCCTGAAATCTGACCAATCATCCACAAACATGTTTTGGTTTAGAAATAAATCATCATTTATGTTTCCACGTGCACTTTGATCCAAATCACGTGAAAACAAAAGAGCGACACAATCCAACGAGCTGTACACAGGAAGACATTTACAGACTAAAACTGATCTCAGTGCAGCATTTTACATCTTGTTTAGTTCCTCTGCTTCTTCTGTTCTATTTGTTCTTGTTAGAAACGAGGATCTGCAGCCGTCGTGGAGAAACACCACACGTGCACTCTGCATCACACTGTCAGCTCGCTCAACTGGATCAACAGCAACATTTTTATTGATCACATCATCAGGATGTCACTTATTTTTCTTTTCCAGATCACAGGAACTCTGTGCGTAACTCTGATCTCAACATCAAGATCAAAGTTTCCTTCTTTAACCTACGACAGGCCAAAAAAAACCAAACTGCAGAAAACTGGTTTCATTATCTTGTGATCTCAAGAAAACAACCTTGAACTGGTGACGTGAAAAAGATAAGTTAATATTCGCTAATAGAGTGAGAGTGAGCTGCAACTGGATAGGGGAATCAAAACGCTGTGATTTGACGTGTTTCAGCTCACCAGCAGCTCTATTTTATGGGCTCAAAAAGGATCATTTTTCACCCCCAAATGATTCATAAATCTTACATCAGTTTTTAGATTGAAGTGTTAAACCTGCAGAGAGAGAATTCTGCACAGTCAGTCTACCTGGAAGCAGGTACCTTCTTCAGCCACTCTGGTTCTACTCTGCTGCTGTGACCTTTGACCCCTGACCTTTAATCTGTCAGTGATGCTGTGAAACTTTCCCATGAAAACTCTTCTTTCCTCTTTTCACACAGAAAACAGTGATAACTTCAGGGACCTTTCGACCTTCTGACAGTCAAAATCATGTCATGACACCGGCCTTCATGATTTGTATGACTTCTAACAGCAGCGTCATCAGACCAGTTATAAACCAGCGTGTTACGGCTCAGAAGTCAGATGAATAAATCATGCGCCAGAACATGCCAGGCTGTCCCTGCTAGAAGAAGTCCCACAGTCTATGTGGCAATAGCTGTGGTGACCCGTTCACCATCTTCACATCAGAACCCCTGCTTCTTCCCAGCAGAGGACACTTGATCTCCAACAAGTCGTTTGAATGTAGTACTCCGTCAGGGCCTGCAGTATAACCAGGGCTCTTGGACACTGACATGGATGATCCACAGCCCTCTAACCACTGGCAGGCCACAACCTCGCGTATGCATCTACAAAGAAGGCTTCTCACTGGAAGCTTGATGTGACTTTGGCTCTTTCAGCTGCTCTTGGGAATCATATTTCCCATATTTCAGAGCTGCAGAGCTAGAAGCTGCGGGTGGTGTTTTATCGCATGTTGTTTTGTGAATTGTTTTGTTGTTGTTTGTGCGACCAGCAGAACACTGTGACGATATGTCCATTTACTATATCACATTAATTGATATTCAGATATATCACCCAGTCCTACGTGAAGCTTCATTTGAAACCAACTTTTTCCTGTTGCTTTTTGTGGAACTTTATACTGCAGCGCTAGCTCAGTTAGCATTAGCTTTGTTGGTATATGGACACCTATTCTGGTTTCCATATGAACTCCCCACTTTGAAAATATGAACTGGAAGTTAATTTGGCCTTATAACAACAAATATTTTGTCACTGACAAAGTTACAGAATTTAAAAATCCTACATTTAATTTATCCAACAAACCAATGTCATTTTGAATATTGATTTTGTAATATTGAAACAATTCTACATTTATTTTATTGTATCTATGTGAAAATTTTTTGGATCGTTGTTCATAGGCTGTGTGGGACTAAGACTCATTTACAAATAAGACAAGATAATAATATGGACTAAACTCGAATTTTTATTTTAAATGAATGAAGCTCTACATTGACAAAGAACTCAGAAATCAAAGCATAGCAACAGCAAATATGGGGGCGGGGCTTAGCAGAAGTCATCCTTTGTTCCATCATTTCCTGTTGGAACCACTTGCCTTTGATGGTTTTGATGTCGGTGACATTATGACATCATCAATCAGCATTTACACAAGAAGCCGATTCACAGACGACTTTGCTCAGTTAGCAGAAGAATAACAAGTATTTGTTACTTAGTCGCCAAACAACCAAAATGAATTACATTGTTGAGACTGTCTTCCGAGTCAAACGGTATTTGTTTGAATTTTACAGCAGACAAAGGGAAAAATTTCGAAAGTTATTTTATCCAACCCCAGAAGAAATTGAGATGAAGAAGAAAGAGAAGCAGAAAGAGACCCTTGACCGACTTGAGAAATTAAAAGAGTTGTTCATTGCGGGCATCGATCTGATTGAGAAACGTAAAAAGGTGTGGACAACAGACAAAGGCAACTCAGCCACTCCATCCAAGATACAGGACACCGTCTGCACTGAGGTAGCTGAGTCTGGAGAAACCAAAGCAGATGGCGAGTCCCACAGTGATGACATCAAGAAGAAGCAGGAGGAGGAAGATGAGAAGGACGGCGTCTGCACTGAGGTAGGTGAGTCTGGAGGAACCAAAGCAGATGGCGAGTCCCAAAGTGATGACATCAAGGAGGAGGAAGAGGAGGAGGACGCCATCTGCACTGAGGTAGCTGAGTCTGGAGAAGCCAAAGCAGATGGCGAGTCCCAAAGTGATGACAAGAAGAAGCAGGAGGAGGAAGAGGAGGAAGAGGAGAAGGACGCTGTCTGCACTGAGGCGGCTGAGTCTGGAGAAACCAAAGCAGATGGCGAGTCCCACAGTGATGACATCAAGAAGAAGCAGGAGGAGGAACAGGAGAAGAAAGTGAATACTTAAGAAAGACCCAAACCAGGATGTTGTAATGGGAAGGGTTAGCCTCCAAGGCACCAGGCCCAGGAAGAGGGGACCTTGCTCACATGGGGGGGGGGTCCATTTCACACTGCTACCTGAGACATGACAACAAGAAGGGTTAATATTAATATTAAATGTAATGATGACATTTTATATTATAAATAAATATATTCAACTTCAAAATGTCTGGGCAAACTTTTTTCTTTCCAGATGAACAGAGACAATCGAGAGGTCAAGTCCTGCCTCACATCCAGATGACTTCCTGCTCCACTGGGTTCTGTCTGACAGGTTACCAAGATGTGGGACAGGACTTTTTCTGCTCAGGCTGAAGTTCTGCTGACTCCCTTTCCCTCAGGACAAACCTTTTGTCTAGAATATATAAAGAAACGTTTGTTCTCTTGCAACAGTGTTTATTCTTGTGAAACCCACCTGCCCTCGCATTACATTTATAGTCATGAACCAAAATAGTAGAGTAGTTAAACAAGCACCTTCAGTAGACATACTTTTCACTGAAAAACAACACGGAGACCCTGAGGTCTTTTATTTTCACACGTGAACAGGCTGCGACCTGCAGCCATGCTAGTGGTTCTGTGAGGCTGTACGTGCTATGGGCTAAAAGCTAATATCGGGATGCTAACATGCGCCCAATGCTAACAATGCTAACACTTTGATGTTTAGCAGCTATAGTAAATCATTGTCATTAATTTGAGGTCCCGACCTGTGATTGTGGCCCCCGGAGTTGCAGCGAGGCTGAAACTCAGTTTCATTTAACAAAGATGCATCTAATCAATCAAAAGGTTTGTGTGCATGTAATCATTTCAATGTGAACTTCATTCTAACTTAATTTAGCCAAATATTTATTGGCATAAACAGGGAAGTACCTCCTTTTAGACACAGGGTGGCACCATTTCATAATCTAAACTTATTGTACAGTGATTTGACTGTAAATCAGGCCTGTCATGGAGAAATAACAGACCTCAGAGGGGTCTAATTATACTAATTATATAATGATTCTGTGTGATGGTTAATAAACCCTGTTCAGGTGCAAAGTGCTTGTTTGAGGCGTCCATGAAAAGGTTCAAGCACTTCAAGCAGTCAAACAGAAAGTGACGCAGAGGGAGTCAAAACAAGCGTATTGATGCAGGTGAACAAAACCTCCACTCAGCCTTTTCAAATTGAAATGTTCTCACGATGAATTGACCTCAACTGTCCTCGTCCTCGTCCTCCCCCTCTCTTCCTCTTCCTCTCGCTTCCACTGCCTGCGTGTCTGCAAAGTTCTCACGCTAGCGTTGAGCTTACCTGAGGTCTGTTTGTAGTGCTAAGGCTCAGACTGATTTGGTGTTCATGTAGTGTACAAGCGTTTTCATGCAATTTCGGTTTGTTTTGCATTCTGAACAGAAGTGTTCAGATTGCAAGAGATTTCATCCCTGAACAAAGTGTCTAATGTAAAAAAAAAACCCAATAGTGTTTCGCAGGAAGTGTGCTGCAGAGTACAAAGCAGAAAGTCTTTGTACTTTTGGTGCCTTTGCTTTTGCCTTGCCGGTTACAAATGTTAAAGGTTTTGATGCTTTCGCCCAAGTATTCACCTTCAGTGTGTAAGCAATCGGCAACAACTGTAAGAGTGAGGACATTTTTGGATGTCCTCACTCTTATGCTTACAGAGACACACAGATACTCGCTGAACATTGTGTCTGACAGTCTGCAGCAACTGCAGCATCTGAGTCAGCATATTTGAGTTGTGATGATTCAGATGTTTCCACTTCTAACGCACGCACCCTGAGAATGGACCTTTCAGAGAAGTAGGACACGTCCTTTTGACTCTGGCAACAAAAATTTTGAAATGAGTAATATTTGCTCATTCGTGGATTCTGGATTTTTCAACGAGGCAGGAGGAGTAAATGTCATTTTAAGAATCATCAACAAGGTAAGGTTTTTGCAGAAAAAGCTATGAGACATTATTCAAAGCAGAGCATTATTTTTATATGTCTTAAAACGTGTCTGGAGGGGACCCATAACATTTAACAATTAGCAGATTAATTGAGACATGATTTGACAGTCAGGAAATCTAAATAACAGAACTCACGCTTGTTAACTGTAAGTTGCATAGTTTTAGGGCAGCTTTGCTGTGGTTATGTGTGACTTCTTTATTGTTCAGTTTGCAACGTCAGTGTAGATCTTCTGCTCAGTCAGTGGCAGTGGAAACGTGAGAGTCAGGTGCTCTAAGCAGTGGACAACTGTCAAGGGGAGGAAGGAAGTGTCCAACAGTAACTTGGACGTATTTGTGCGGTTGGTGTGTTCTTCTTTTTAGAAAGAACTTCTCTCTTCAGCTTTAAGTTTAAGTTGTTTATTGCACAGACTCCTGCTTACAGTTCTACTGCATTTTAATGTATTTTCCAAAGTCAGCTGTCCATTTTTATGGCGCCCCCACCCCTTTTGAAGATAAAATTATTTTCAGGGCCCCCAGTCGCTGAAGTCAGCAGCTGGTGTGGCATTAAAGGGGTCTCTGCTCCAGTCATATTTTGCAGGATTCTCTCTGGAAATGTTTTTGCAGGGCAGAGATATGACCTTTGATGCATGTGGTCACTGTGTTTTGCAGCTTGTTGGCATTGAAGGATTTCAGGTTCTCAAATGAATCTATATTCCCCTCTTTCACTCGCTGCTCCCACATCTCAAGGTTTTCCAGTAAATGGATGTGATTTTATCTGCCAGATGTGGAAGGTGTGTGTTGGTACCCTGCGTCTGCAGATTTAGTTCACTGAGTTTCTGCAAGTTTCACGAGAAAGCTGTTATCACTAAACTTGTGGCCTCCAAGAAGACTCGGATCTCATTACGCAGTTCAAACACCCTGGATAAAACTTTACCCGGTGACAGCCACCGGGACTCGCTGTGGAACAAAACAGCTGTGTGATCAGAGCCCATTTCCTCACACAGTGCAGCAAGAATCCGTGCTTTGAAGGGTCTTGTTTTAATGCAGTTTACCGTGGCAATGATGTCTGTCATTACATCGCTCAGTTCAGCACTCAGTTCAGCTGTGCAGTGCGTTCACTGCTCACCAGGAGGGGCAGCCCCCTTGGTTTCCAAGCCATTGACTGAGCCCCATCTGTGCAGATCCCCCACACAGTCCTTCCAGTTTAGATCATCCTCCTTCAGGTCGTCACCATCAATGAATCTTGACATATGTTGTCGGTAAACAGTATTTGTTACTGTCAGTCGCTTCATCCATCTGCAGGGCAAAATGTGCATCTCGTATTTTGTTGTTAACCTGCTCCTCGATAGTGTTGTCTGACAGAGGAACTGCCTTTAGCTTACTTGCTGTTGCTTCATCAATCATGGTTGAGACCATGTCAATAGCAGAATCAGAAAGTATTAATTCCTCAGCTATGGTGTGAGGCTTTTTATGCCACTTTGTAGGAAGCCAGTTGGGCGTTTGGTGCCTTAGTATGTGGCTCTGTTGTGCACGACAGTTACTTCATTTTTTTCTGAAGAAATCAGTGGGTTTCTCTGTGTGTGTGTTCAGGATGTGAACTCTTCAGCTTGTTCGGCTTGTGGTGGACCAGGAGGCGTGGTCGGCACCTCGACCGTCGCCAGGCAACGAGGACGATGCCAATTGGGCCAAGTGGTGGCAGGTGTGTTCATCCCGGTGGAGCGACTGCAACCACTGGG
>JAVQJF010127822.1:0-17500 GCA_036023855.1 Gadopsis marmoratus | reverse complement strand
TTTTGAACTCTTCCTCTCTTGATCTGTTGCCCTGCTCTGCCGCTGTCTCTCTCCTTGCTCTCTGGTTGGAGAATGGATCGTGCAGTAGTTTCTCTTTCTCCTCCTATAAATACATCCACAGCGCACCACCAGCAGCCATCTCTGCCTCTGCTCTGATGCACAGAGACCGCTTCCTCTGTCTGACGCTGTAGACAACACAGGAAAGCCTTGCTGATCTCGGGGCCAGAACCTATTCTAAACAGGCATGTCCTCGGTAAGCCCCTCGGCCTTAGGCGGCCCGCGGACATTTTCAGCAGTCTGAAGTAATTAGGACCCCTGGATACTCGCTGAGGTATTTAGGGTCTAATTGAAGACCCCTGGGGTGTTTCTCTCTGAGTGATGTTTTGCCCGGCACATCGCCTGCGTGAAATTCCCTCCACTGGTTTTGCTAAATGATTCCTGCAGAATCTGTGTATGATCGAGAGTGAGAGCTTTTGTGTGTTCGTGAGGTTGTGTAAGCAGCACACACACACACACACTTCCACAGGACTCCCGTAGGTGTCTCCTCTCTGGCGGGGGGAACTGAATGTTGTGCCAAGTCGGAGAAGGAGGAGGGGAGTTTGGGAACGCGTCCAACGCGCTCTCTATCCTTTGCTCACACTGATTTAAGCGGAGGATTACATGGCCCCTGAAGAGTGAGGGAGGACACCTGGCCAGAATAGGTGTTTGTCATCACGCTGAGATAGCCTCATTGGAAGGCCGACAAACCGCTTGTGCTCAAGGGAGTGAAGGGATTTTGGCGAAATATGCTACTGAATAGTTTTTTCCTTCTGTTTCACCCTCTCGCGCTATATTTCAGCGACGCAGGCTTTTCACATTTGTTGCTCGTCGCTCTGACGCATCTGTCAAATGATGGAAGCCGAAGCAAACACTTACTTAATCAGCAGAAAATGTCTCCTGCCCTGTTCTCCCCTCCTCCTCTCGTGCTTCTCTTCTTCTCCCGGACCCCTCTCCTTTTCCCTCCTCTGGAGTTAAAAGCCTCACGTTGGCTGGAGAGTGAGGAGGGGGGGGGTGTGTGTGCCATCTCAGACGGCATCCAAAACCAGTAGAAGAAGAAAAACAGAGGGAGGAGGGAGGAGTGGGGGGGAGATGAAATCAAAACTCAGCTGGAGAGCCGAGTGGGATTTCAGAGAGCATTTTTTAAGAGGTGAAAAAGTAGGCCTGTACCCACCATCAACTTTACTTTCATATTTTCTCCCTCTGCCCCAACCCCCCCCCCAACCACCAGTTCCTGGGAGAATTTCAGACATTTCCAACTTGCAATTTGAGAGTTTGATCCTTACTGCAAGTTCTATCTGAACTTTCTGTCATATAGGTGTCTATCTGATTATGTGTATACATTTTAGAAGATGTATGTGTGTGTTTTGTGAGTGCTTTTTCCATATTATGGAATATGGGATATGAGTTGAATATTTGTGTTCTCTTTAACTGACCAGGAGTCTGGCATGAACTCTCCGTATGCACTGAAAGATTTTGTTTAATGAAATATCCATTTACTCAACCATGCAAGGCCCTTTTTAGTGTTTGAGTGTGTGTGTGTGTGTAAGAGCATTTGGGGGGGGGGACGAGTCTGTGATTCAAGTGTCCCGTTGAGCATGTGATGCGACTTGCATGTATTTTGCATGGAAAGTGCTTGCTGCAAGGGGTGTGTGTGTGTGTATTCATGAGCTGCACACACAATCATGTTAAAATTTAATGGGTGATTCATTTTTTACATATGCCTAACCTGGACTTTTTTAAAAGCAGGTTTTTATGTAAAACACAACTCGTCAAATGGATGGGTCAGCCGGCAGTGTTCATGCACGCTGAATGCGACGTAGATATTATTGACCAATCGGAAGACTCCCTGACTACTTGCTGACCATTCTCAAAGCTCCCCCAATCGCCAGTTGTTGGCCAATCAATGCCAGGGGTTATTAATGAGTTGTTGATCCATCGGAAATTGATTTTGACTCATTGTTGACCAATCAGAGGCCTCCCCGACTTATTGTAGCCCAATCAGAAGCCTCATGGACTGGAAAACCAAAACAATGAGCTGAAAAGTGCTAAAACGCACATTAGAGCTGAGGGGAAACTGCAGAGTTGGATGATAATTCTCTGTGGGTTTGTCACTAGGTGCTACCCATTTCACATTGCACATAGTCATTTGATCACTTGTTAATATAAAAATATTGATTGGTGCAGCTTTAAGTAAAAGTTTCCAACATTAATGGTAAAAACATTACTTGTAAGGATCAATAGTATTGTATCAGGAGACGTTTTCACCACTCGTGCGACATATTGTAAGAAATCCTTCTTAGAAGAAAAATATTTAGGTGCATTCTATGAGCAAAAGGCATTCTGTAGGAATTCATTAAGAAGTTGAGATGTAAAGAGGGGAAATGGGGACAATTACTATGTTTCAGTGACACTTTCTGTGAGCCAACACAACCACGGTCAACAAACGCTGAGCACTGACTGTAGCTGTTATTCATGTAGGCATGTGAGTGGGTGTAGGGCTTTGTTATTGTGCTAGAAAATCTTTGTTACATTCAGAATTTAATGTTAGTTTGTTGGGATTTATCGCTGATTTGTCACTGAGCCTCTGCTCTTGGCTGTGGCAGAAGGAAATGAGTGAGTGTTTATCACATACAAATCCAAATATCAGTTGCAATATTTACCAGAACAATTGCAGTGATGTTTGGTTGTCCATATCGTGCAGCCCGACTGTGTGTGCTTGGGTCTTAAGATCCAGTGAACATCTGTCGTATACACACTCAAAACACACACGCACCAAGGTTGTTTGAAGAATGTGAAGGTTCTTCTCGCATAATGTGTTGAACCCAATCCAAATGCTGATTCACTGACAACAGTGATAGATCAGTTTACTGGCAATGACAAACTCCCGACACACTATATGGTGTGTGGGAAATTCAGCGATGCAGACGCGTCCAAAGTGGCAATTATTGATGAATAACAGGACTGACGATCAGAAAGAGGTGGCAGGAGATCGCGAGAGAGACGGTGAAAGGGAGCGAGGCCGATGCAGAGCTAGGGCGGCAGTAAGGTGTGAGTAGACGACTCAGTATGAGGTCTGTTCTTAATGAGGAGCTTTGTTTAAGCTGTTAAACTGCAAACAGACTAAGCACAAAGAAAACCCTTCTTTGTGCTCAGCCTGCTACTAATTTTTCTTCTTTCTATCGCTGATTGCTGCAGCACTATAGTTTCGACCTATAGCCAGCTCATTATAGCCTTTACATTTTCTGTTCTACACACCTGGTGTTTGGTGGGTCTTTCCTGGGACAAACCCCCTCCATTGGCGCACAGAAAGTGCTGCATTATTACATGTTGCAAAAGCAACAGCAGTATGACATTCAACCCAGCTAAAACACTGATGCATTTAGCATCTTGGTGCAAACTGCTGCTGCTGCCGTTGCTACAAATGAATTCTTCACCATGGAAATCTCACATCCATAATAGCAATCAACAGTTTAAATATACTTGTGCAAAATGCACCCCTGTTTGGGACACTGTAGTGTTTCTGTATGTCACTGCTCCATTTAGTTTTCAATATGGATGTATTGATTTATAGCCTCAACACTAGAGGGTAGATACCATAGATTGACACTATAACTCTGCATACAGCTATTTATGCATTTTGCAACTTTTAGGACATAATGACTTAAATAAGGGCCATGTTAGTGTTTGTTCTGGCTCGTTGTTGCTACAGCAAAGAAAATGATCCGCTGATTTCCAGACGTCTCTTTCACAATGTAAGTCTGTGGGGAAGAAGTCTCTTGGGGCCAGTGTGCATCACGTGATGGACACGGTAGTTGTAATTACACGATTTGGCTAGTATGTCAAATTGGCTCCAAAGCCTGGTTCACTTCCTGGGGGCTTGGTAGATTCATGACCAGGACCTGGCATGGTGCGTCCTGTTCATTGCTGGGGTTAATTACGCGATAACACATGAACACAACACACAGGCGGTGAATTTTTCATGCAGCCTAGCTAAGGATGGAGGACGTCAAACAAAATGTGTGATCATGGAAGCTTTAAAAAATTACCGAAAACCATACTGGGAGACAGTATGGTGGTATTTCAATTAACTCGGCTTGGGTCGGGTTTGGACATAAAAAACAGAATGCCTGTCGGGTTGGGCTCGGTTACTACTCTCTCATGCTCTACTCAACTCTCCCACCAAACTGAAGCAAACAGAACTGAAAGTCTAGTGTTCACACCTAACACAGCCCACTGTTTAAAAAAAATGCTGGAAATAGTCAATAGTGACTGAGGCCTTTATTTACCTCATTGGCAAACTCATTGGACAACTTATATTAGAGACAGACCTTTTATTTCCTAATTCCTCCTGTTCCCCAATTAATGCAAACTCAAAACCTCCTCCGTGTTTATCTGTTGTGTTGCGTCTTCGTTGGCAGCTTTTATGGAGTAAAAAACTGCAGGAAGTGTTGAGTTTCACTGAGCGCTACATGGCTTATTACTAATCGGGAAAAATGGCAAAGTGGAAAGACTGGAATTAATTACTGAATAAAACTGAGAGCAGCAGTGAGTATGACATGCCCCTGATGTTGTGCGGATGGAATTAGAGCTGTGGGAATGTACATTATAATGAATTTACCATTTGATGCACTGTAGTCGGCTACAGGTAATTCTACCAATTCCACATTTGTTCTTGTTGGCTATTATTTGAGACTTTGCCATATTTTTGCTTTTTTACATATAAAAGCAGATGATGGGTAGAGTACCGCAGACAGAAAATCCCAGGAAAGAACACCATGGTGCTACAGGCACTAATTAACAAGTGACTAAAAAGAATCATATAATGAATGGAAAGTCCTCAAGTGTGTCTCTGAGGTGTCTGCCTGTCTGGCCAGTGAAAAGCCTTAGCAGCCTAATCTAAACACTGAGAATAAATTGAATCTGAGTACCGCGTCTTTGGATTCACAGTTGAGCTCGTGGTTTCTGAATGTTCCCTGGTAAAGCCATCACGCGTGCTTTGATTACTTGCGTAACCTGGTTTCTCTGAGTAACCCGGTATACCTAGGTGCGTGTAAATATGCTGCCTGTGTGTGTGTGTTGGCAGGGGTGGACTGGCTAACCTGATACACACCCAGTGAGACTCCGACCACAGTGATTCAGGGGCAAACCGCAAACTCGACTGTGGACTGCCAGACAGCAGCAGGAAGCACTCTCACTGTCTCTCTGCATGTGTGTGTGCGCGTGTCAGCATACGTGCACACCCGTGCGTGAGTGTGTGAATATGTTTTTGATGGTTTGAAATCTTTTCATATTCATTCATGAGTTTGTGCGTGCCTGTCTGACTCATGGAAATGAGTGAAAGCTTGATACCCTGCATTTTCCTGAGGTCTCGCTTGCTCCTGCGTGCTGATTGAGGGTGAGGCAGCGGCAGCAGTATTTTGTTGCGTTGCTTCGTTTCTCTCGTCAGACTGCGTTGTGCTCTTCCAGCCCTGCGTGAATCCGGTGGCCTAGTTAACAAATTAATGTGAATCCTGTAAAAACCACAGGCTAGCTCCCCAACAGAGGCAAAAGAAGGGGCAGCGGAGGGGTCTGATAACAGGAGGTAGTGAAATTGTGAGGGAGGGTAGACTTTTACAGGCGTGTTGTCTTCAAGAACTCGTCTGCAAACCTGTAAAAACCACTTCACAAAGTCTGTGTGTGTGTGTGTGTTGCAGCTACAGTATCTGCCCTCTCATGTGGTTTGAGATGCACAGCCGCGTGTGTGTTTTTTGTCTCCTCACAGCACATTTGTCACTGATTTTCAGTCAATTGTTTGTACAGGGAGAACAATTAGTGCAGATAAAGCCCGGCAGTTAATTACTGCTGCTTCAGAAACCAGCCTGACATGATTAAGTTGTATGAAAAAAAAAAAAACAACAAACAATTCTCTCACTGTCATCTGCAGTTAATTATCAGGAACGGTGGTCTGGTTAGACGATTGGTATGGTTGATTGGTTGGATGTTTGGTTAGGCGGTTGGTGGACTGGTTGGATAACTGGTTGGTAGATTGGTGGGTTGACTAGGTGGGTACATGATTGGTATTGGTGGATTGACTGGTTGGGTAGTTGGTTGGCTTCAGAACAAGAGGGTCTCAATTTATTTCATCATTTACTCTTCCATATGAAGTGAAGTTGGTAAGATACAGTTTATAGATAAAGTAATTGAAATAGTACTATCAACAAATAAACAGACCATAAAATAAAACATTTGAAGATATTTTAATTTCGAAACGTTTTGATAACATTATTTTCCTGCTTTTAGTGAACCGAAAGGAGTGAGGCGATGACCTTTCCTGCATTCTTTTTTTTATTTTTCACTCTCTTTCAATGTGCGTTTTTCCTCCTCTTCAGCCCCCCCCCTCCTTGGGCTGTTCCGTGAGATGGCTGTAAGTTTATGTAGGACTAAGTCCAGGATTTTCCTACCAGCTTTTTCTCATTAGGGTATTGTAGAAGACTCGAGCTTGGCTACACAGAGTGGCAACAGAAGGGGGGGTGGGTGGAGAAGAAGGAGGATGGGGGTGGGCAAGCTATACACTTACACAGCAAAATCGCCTGGGCACCTGAATCGAGTTACCTTTAACTGTCTTACCGCGGCTGCATCTGTCCCACGTCATAGCCAATGCCTCAGTCTCTCTCCTTTCTCCTTCACCTCTCTGCTTATTCCTTCACTTCTCCTTCTTCCCTCTCTCTATCCCACCACCTACTTCTGTCTCCCCACACGTTCCCTATTTCCAGGAAAATCCACTCATCGGCTTCCTCCGACGCTGCCCCTCTTTCTCTTTTTCACATCAGGCTACTAAATCGAGGGGATTCAGTTTTTTACAGTCTTTCCTCTCCTGTCTTCCCTTTTTGCACATTCCTGCTCCACCCTCTGGTAGTACTTCCTGTGATAACTACATCTACTCCTTTCCAGCACTTATTTTTCTCAGACTGATTGATAAGTTAGTGGGGATACCATGTCTGGCAGAATTACTCTTTTTATTCCGCCTTACTAACTTGGGACTCAGGTGGTGCAAATACCAGATCTGACCACTGGCCTTATCTCAGTACACACACACACACACACACACACATGCACACACCTTTCAAAGTACAAACCTGTAGGGTGTCAAATCAACCTGTTGCGGAGTCGCCAGTACTGTCAATAATTCAGACACACGCAGACACGTACAGAAATACTTCTCGTTACTTCCTGCACTTTTTTGTCTCTCCCTCCACCTCTCTCCTCCTCTCTCTCTGTCTCTCCATCTCAATCGCTCTCTGTCAAGCCATCGGGACACTAATCAGGATTTTCCCGCAGCACCACCAGGGAGCGTGGTGAAGGAGCGAGAAAAAAGAAAAGAGAGATGTCTTTTTATAGATAACAAACGAGGGATATAAATACCTCTGGGGGGCGGGAAGCTTATGTAAGAGTCATGATATGTCCGTTGGCCTCTCAGCCCGCCTGTGTGAGTGTGTCTCCATCTGTGAGCATATGTGGCCTCTCCATACCCTTGTTCATCTATAGCTCCCGTCTGCCTGTTGCTTGCCTCCACCTACAGCCAGAGCTTTAATAAATCTCTCCCAGTAATGTAAATACAATATATTACACAGCATAATCATACAACGGCATACTGCATGATAGTCATTCACTAAAGTAGGTTCCATAAGGTGCCTGAAGCTCTGCAGATACAGTAGCGTAGAGGAAACATTACGTGCAATTAAATTAAAGGGGGGCACGTTTTAATGAGCGGTCAGTAATCCTTGTACGCATGACTACAGGACTGACCGACGAGCTTTAGTGTACATACAAACATGGGTTAAGTGTGTGTATTTACTGTATAGTTGCCATATTTGGATGTGCTGTTGGCTTGTGTGCAGCTATTGTATGGGGTGTGTAGGTGTATGTTGTCTGTGTACTTACTTTTGTCATACTGTAATTACTCCGCTTCACTTCAATGCCCTTTCACTGCGATCTGTTTTGCTCAGGCAGTGGGGCTGACATGACAATAGACTATCTCACACACACACACACACACACACACACACACATATATACACAAACACGCGCACACATACACACAAACACACTTTTGGGCTCTCTTCCCTCAGCGCTTGGCCCAAATCACTGTGACATTTACAGTTTCGCAGCCATTAGAGCTTAATGTCCCAGGGGTGACTGTGATAGTGGCTGCTCCAGAATCAGATCGCAGCATTTTGTGAAAGCGCCGAGCCTCAGCATCCTTGTAACTGCTACACCTGTGCTGTGAGGGAAGCAGCTGAGCAGGGAATGGGATCAAGGACCAGGAGCCCGAGGCTTGCCAGATCTAAAGGCGGTTACAGGGTCAGGTGAAACAGGTGTTATGTGTTAGACTAATGTGACAGATCAGTGGTTTAACGCCTGATGATAGTCATCTTTGTGAAGGAGCTCAACAGCAGGTGTGTTTCATCCCATTGTTAAGTGAATTTTATGTGCACATTGGAGAAAATAAGATATGGATTTGTGTGCGTCTATCATTACCATCAGATGCAGTTTTGAATGTCAGAAAAAATCAGATTTTCTTTGTGGGCTGTAAAACCAAACATTAAGCAGAAAGATGCCAATATTACCACCAGCAATTACTACCAGTGACCTCTTTCGCATTAAACGCAGCACAAACCTCCGGGTCTGAAAGTAAAGCCGATGTGGAAGTGCCTTCTTTCTAATG
The DNA here is from genome assembly GCA_036023855.1 of Gadopsis marmoratus. Classification (NCBI taxonomy): domain Eukaryota; kingdom Metazoa; phylum Chordata; class Actinopteri; order Centrarchiformes; family Percichthyidae; genus Gadopsis; species Gadopsis marmoratus. The sequence goes on along the minus strand of JAVQJF010127822.1, from coordinate 8,757 downwards.
GCCAACAGGGGGCGACTCCACGTGGTGGCAAAAATAAGTCGGATTGTATAGAAATAAATGAGAAAATGACCTCACGTGATTTATTACTACCTCAGTAAAAATTTTCCTAATAATTTTATGCTGTCAATCGTTAGTTTCAACTCTTCTTCACTTCAGCGTATTGTTCATATTTTAAATTATGGTCCCATTTAGAGTAAAATGGACAATAAAACAGGGTATGCTTTAGGGCGTGGCTACCTTATCATTGACAAGTCACCACTACAGCAACCTGTCAATCAGGATAGAGGCGATCGGTTGTCTAAAAGACACACTAAGGAGTTTTCCCCACGGTAAGTGCACTTACAAGCTAACTTTGTTAGCACAGCGTAGCCTGGAGCGTAGGTGGGCGTGCTTAGTGTCCTCAGGTTCTCAGATCCCAAGCTCCACCCTCTCATCCAAATATGGTCAGTTCTGGCTCCAAAAGACCAAGATGGCGACGGCCAAAGTGCCAAACTTGAGGCTTCAAAATGGTAGCCAATGGGGAACTATACAGTCTATGAATTTGACCTATTTTAAATGTGACAATATTGACACCTATGCTTTCCCTGCAATAACGAGCCAAAATATCTGTCATGACTTCATCTCTGTACATGCAGAAGGTTTGGGACATATTTACTCCCAAAACGCTTAGCCTAGCTTTGTCACAGGTGAACAAATACACTGTATCTTTCAACAACTCCTTATTACATATCTTGTGTTTTTAACCAAATAATCATCTCAACATATGTTAAGAATATATTATATTGTAAAATAGAATTCCCATTACGTTTCATACATTGTACCATGTGAATACTGTGTAGCATTATGGCTTCAGATGACTGACCAACGTTTTTCATTACTTCAAAGTAATAAAACATCAACTATATACCTTGAAAGCTCCCACAAACACCCACAAAAGAATATGCCAAAAATCCACAATACCTGCATCCCACACACGTACAAATGATACCTAAATTCAAACAGTCCGCCCCTCTCCCTCCATCACACATACAGTATTGCATTCAGAGGCTCCCATGCATTCATAAATGTGACAATATCATTTCTGGGAGAAAATGCACGTGCTCCACCCGATGGTGCAGACCGTCCCACATGTGGGAGGAGAAAGAAAGTGAGATCTGCTCTTTGTCTTGATGAATATTTTCTCTCTCGTACACCACCGTGTCGCCCTCCCTGTTCCCTCATTTCCACTCTTCCCTGTGTATGTGTGCGCTTATAAAAAGTGTGCATACTGTTGCGCACCGTTATGTAAGATCTGTTCTTTATTAGTCTTCATATAGGCCAACACAGCATAGCTTGGCCTAACATACAAAGGCACGAGGTTGGTCTCTGTGCTCCGCTGTGTGTGTGTGTGTGCGTGTTCGTGTGTGAGTTTTGCAATCGTCCCTGGGTAACTACATACAGTTTGCAGATGTAGACTGAGAGGGAAACCCTGTCTGGTCCCTGGAGAGGAGTGTGTGTGTGTGTCTGTTAGCTAGTACTGTATGTTTGTTTGTGCGTGCAATATGTAATCCAGTGTGAGTGCCTTTACCTGTATTTATGTGTTGTGTAGTTGGCAGTCCGTGCCATGTGTGTGTATTACGGCTGTGTCTTTTCAGTGTGTGTTTGTCAGTAGTGGCTCAGGGGGCACATGGGGTCTATCTGAGAGTGTGTATTGCAAGTTCTGATACACACACATACTGTATATACAAGTGCAGGGAGGGGGGAACCTCGGCGCTCGTGGTTTCGGTGTCCCTCGTTAACATGCTCTGTTCAGGATTTCCTACAAGATGTGGCTACAAAACCAGTTCCAGACTCCCCTGTCTCTCTCTTCTTTCCCCTCCCCTCTCTTATTTCTTGTCTCTTTGTCTTTTGAGAAAGAGAGAGCGAGCGAGAGGTCTGCTTCTAATTTAAAGTGCTCCCTGGCTGTCCTCCTCTGGGTCCTAGCTCCCCTCCGTGTCGAGGCAGGCTGCCAAGTGCCTCTTTAAGAAAAACACAAATTAAATTCATAAATAAAACCGTGTGCCTGTGGCTCGCAGAGGAGCTCTGGTTGTTTGCTTTTATCCTTCTTATGTGCTTGTGTGTGTTGAACAAAAGCTGCCCTCGTGCTTCTCTCTCTTGATATACACCATGTATCTAAATGTAGTTATTGCCCGCTTGTCCGGCTCGTTGTCTTATATGAGTGTGTTATATATAATCTGTGTAATTTGTAATTATGTGTGCCTAGAGTAACCACTGATAACAGGCTTTGGAGGAAGTCGCTGATTATTTTAAGATTGTATTATGAATTAGGGGTAGGCAATGTGGATAAAATCCTCTATTATGGCGTCATTGCTATACAGATATAGTACATTTACTAGAAATTCAATTGAGATATTTTTTTTTTTATAGATTAAATAACACATGGGAATATCTGTTTCTTGACAGAATTAATTGCCTAACAAATTAATGATTTCTTGGCCACGTGGTTGGGTAACAAGGATTCTAATTGGCTTTTTACATGTACACATGCAGAGCAGGTGGATGAAGGGGTCAGTCTGCTCCGACCAGACACACACATGCACACAAAAATATATATATATATATATATATATATATATATATATAAGCACAGCATCTTTTATCACTGGTATGGTGAAAATAAGTAAGACATGCTTCCAAAATAAGGTCGGGGTTAGGAGAAAATTCTGATTACATTTTGTATGTAAAGTTACATATGTAAATGTTTTAATGAAGATATTTGCTACGTCGCACATTGCTCTTACTGAACGTGCAGTATCTACAAAATGTTGTTTACATACATATTTCCTACATTATCTGCTCATAGCAACTAAAGCATGATTAAAGTTTTTTATGATCGTGTTTACTTACTACATTTGAAGCAGGTGGCAATGTTGGGGAAAGAATATGGTCTTGGTTTAATATTGAAAAAATGGCACCCAAGTCTCCAGTATCAAAGTTAAGTTCTGCGCTTTGTACGCCCACTTTCCTCCCCGACCACCTCGCTACGACTACCGTGGGTTACAACATCTTAGCACTTTGCACCCTTTTCACTGAACAAAACCAGTTACGGCATTTATTACAAGTTGGTGTTATGTAAGTGTAATTTCTAAGAGACGGAATTAAAATAGTATGGCAAAATCTCAGCAGACAAAGTCCTATCATCTCATTGTTTATACATGAATCAAAACACCTTCTATTACTCACTGTCTCACACCTGTGGTAGGCTCAGGGCTGTGAGGGTTCTAAAAAATGAAAACCACGTTTCCTGTAAGCCCCATTTACTTGCTGTCAAACATTTCTGCTTGATAAGCTCATTCAGTCACGGCATCTCCGTTTGGCTTCGTTAAATGAACATGTATGTATAAACATGTTGCTTCCATCTGCCTTTTGCTACTTAGTCCAGGACGCTTGTAAACAAGTTGTCGCAGCAGTGTTATTTTCATTTGAGAGCGAGGTATTGCGTCCTGTGATGCACCGGAATACATTTGCGCAAACATGTCACTCACAAATTTCCCTAAAGCTGAATCTGTGATGAACAACTATTGAAAGGACATGAGGTCGGATAAATGAACGTGCGCGCAGTGAATGAACATGCTGAGCCTGCATACCTGATGCTAATACAGGAGAAGGCTGCGGAGGTTGTGCAAAGATGCTGGCAAAAAAAGGAGCAGACAAGATGTGGTGTTGAGCAATGGCGTATGAGCGTCAAATCTGTTTATGTAGACACGTTAACTGACATGGTTCCATATTCTTGGAAGATGTAGTCCACAACCTGTACCTCAGATATGTGGCTTGTTTTTCTGCCAGTCTCTGAGTATTTTCATCGATCAGACTCTCATTACTTTATCCTCCTCCTCTCCACTTGCTCATCTGTTCTTCGAGTCAAATTGCTTTGATTGAAATTTCTGAAGGGGATTGAGAAAGATTGAGAAAGTCAGCCATGCAAGCAACATCATCTGCTCAGCCTGGTTTTTTCGTTTCTTTTTCATTCCCGCTGGAGAAAAAATATTGTGTTTGGAAAATGTTGACACTTGAGAAAAACTATTTAAGTGAGAAAGAGAAAAAACGTGGGCCGCGCTGAGTGAAAAATACGAGCGGAGATGAACAGGAGGCGGAGGACCGTTTATATAAATGTAATATTAGTGTTGCTCCTCCAAAGGCCTGGAGGTCATTTCTGACAGGCTGGTTTAGTTCAGTGGAGCAGCTCATTGGTCATTTCTCTATTAGAGCAGTTGCAGAGTTTATCTCCCAGATTTCAGCTTGGCCTCTGCTGTACTTTGACGCTGTGGGCTTTCTGAGAACAAGTTCACAGATTCTCTGTATTAACAAAGCTAATGATAACACTGACCTTTATCAAGAGTCGGTCTAGACCTGCTCTGCATGAAAAAGTGCCCTAAGGTAGCTTGGTTGTGATATGGCGCTATGTAAATAAAACTGGTGGCAGGTGGATGTTACCAATGGACAGAGCCAGGCTACCTGTTTCCCCCTGCTTCCATCTCTTTATGCTAAGCTAGGTTAACTGACTCCGGCTGTAGTTTCATATTAACATGCAGAAATGAGACTGGTATCAATCCTGTCATCTAACTCTCAGCGTGAAAGCAAATTAGCATACTTCCCAAAATGTAAGATATTCCTTTAAGCTCATCAATTTCATAGTTCTGAATTGGGATTACCAGTATTTGGAGCAAGTAGCTTGTGAAAACTGAGGCCTTCAAAAGTTAGTAGTCTACACCTGTTATTTCAGTGCATATAGAGACGCAAATATTTTTGTATTCAGCCTACTGTATGTTATCAGGGTTGGCAGTGTTTTTGTTAGTGGCTCTCTGATTCCTGGGATGCTCAAGGGTCCTTGAAGGGAAGCCCCGGTATAATGAGTAATTGTTCAGTTTCCCTATACTTCAATTAACATCAAATTATCCCATTTAATGAGTGTATAAGAATGGCTATTGTAATCATAAGTTTCCCTCCCACCACTATTATCTCCCCACGTAAAGCGCCAGTTACAGTTACAATTCAGCAACACAAATTTTCCCATATGAGGGTTCCCCGAGGCAAAAGTCTATCAAATGGCAGTCTGTAAGACATGTCTACCCCTGGTGTTCAGAAGAAGAGGGCCTGTGATTGTAACAGTGCTTATTCTGATCTACAGTGCAGCTGGCAAAATGTGGGTGGGTGAGATGAAATGGGTAATGCTCCCTCCTCCCTCACTGATGTGGTTTATAGCTCGGATGGTAGAATTCTCTCAACCTACACAAGACCATGACATATCTCAATCAACACTTAAGCCATCAAGCTGGCAGTTAGGGTATTTCTTCAATAGTGACAATAGACAATAGTGATATATTTCTTTCTGAGGCAGACTGTGCCTGGCTGTTCCACTGCAATAACATATATGAAGGGACAGATCATGACCCGACATTCGCTGCCAGGCCTGCTTGCACAAGTGCATTTGGAACACACTGTGCTGATGTTGCACACCAGTTTGGGAACAGCGGCGTGCCATTGCAGATTAGAGCTGCTGTGCCGCTCTTTAGCCATAATGAGCCGCTAGAGTGAGATGTCTGGACACCACAAGCACTCTTATAAATCAGGCCTCGTTCTGAATTATTCAATACATCTCTGCCCCAAGGAAATGGAGATGGGGGGGGGGAGGATGAAAAGGAGGAAGATGATGACCCCCAGGGAAGAAACAGAATGAAGCCAGAGATGAAAGAGTGGTAAGAAAGAGAGAGGGCAGGGGTGAAAGATTGCAAGGCGAAGGAGTGCTGGAAGCTAGGAAAGGGTGATGGGAAGATGAGAATGAGATGGAGGGAGGTGTTTGGTTTTCTGAGGACAGGTGGAAAGATTATGAAGTTGGTGGTGCTTTGTGAAGCATGGTAACATGGTAGTCCCTAGTTGGTCCACCACTTACTTCTAACTATTGGATGGACTTTCAGACAGACATCCATGGTCCCCAGAGGATGAATCCTACTGACTTTTGTGATCCTCTGACTGCTCCTCTAGTGCCGCAATGAGGTTGACAGTTCTAGTTTTTAGTGGAATGTCATGAAAGCTTGGATTGTTTGCCATGAAATTTGGTGTGGATATTCATAGTCCCCACAGGATGAATCCCAATGAAAATCTGTGGTAATCCATTGACTTTTCATGTAGCACCATTGTATCAAATTTTGGCATGCTAAACCAAAATAACAACAGTGGTAAACATTGACTTGTTTTATGGACAGAGCAGGTGTTTTTTTTATTTTTTTTTACTTTCCTTTTATATCCTTTTTTGTCAAAGCCCATCACCTACATTACCCACAATGCAACTCAACTGCTGATAGTTCAGTCGATGATTCCTTGTGTGTTATGCTAGCAGTGGCTAATCCTTGACCTTCTAGCTTTAAGCAGAGATGAGGAGTGGGGCTACAGAGGTCTGGTTTTCTCACCTCTGTCTGTTTTTTTTCTTTTTTCAAACTAGTAGTCATCAGCCCCACCGAGACTGACTCAAGTGACAAACCTTTCTTAATGTTTCATTTTTTTGATCCTCTATCAATCCACTTTTATTTCCTTCTCCTCTTTCTCAGTAGCTATATTTTTTCCCATCTTTCTGGTATGCTACCTTCCCCCTACAGCCAAGGTTGCTATGGTGATGTGAGTTTTTTTTATACTGGGAGTTTCTTCCAATATTTTTTTTTTCTTCCCCTTCTAACTGCTTTTTCTTTTGTCTTTTGTTTCTGACTGGCTGCTTTTCTATGCAGAGGATGCAGCCATTGTTTTGCCTCGAAGAGTGAGGTGTTCAGCTGCTGTGTGCTTTCTGTCTGTCTCTTCCTCTGAAAGAGCCTGAGGGTGGATGTGGTTGGGTATAGGAAGGGTAGATATCTGCTTCTTCCTTTCTCTGATGTCACTTGGATCACCTCCACACTTTCCTCTCATTTTTTCCCCCATTTCTCCGCCCTACCGTCTTCCCCCTCATTTAGCTTAATTCTCCATCTCCTCACCTTTCCTCCTCTCTTCCTCCCTGTTTTTCCTCCTCTCCCCCGTCTGTCTACCTCAGCTTCTTCTCATCCGTCCACCTACCTAATGCCGGCTTTCTCTTCGCAGTCAGCTCATTGAAATGAATGTGTGTGTGTGTGAAATTCACTGGAGCGCGTGCACAAGTGCTCCTGCGCAGTGTGAAAAGCTATCTGTGTATCTGTCATGGTTTTGTGGGCGCAGCTCGCCGCCGCACAGGGAGGCAGGGATGGAGTGAGGAGGGGCAGCCAGGGGACAGGGGAGAATGCATGGAGAAGTGTGGAAAATGAGGTTTGGCGCCGAGAAGCTAAAATAAACCGGAGTGAGCTGAGTCATAAGAGATAAGATTAGGGTGAAACTTAGTTGTTCCCTTTGGGGAGAATTGGTCGCTGGCAGCAGCGCAATTCATTTTACAGCAAAGGAAACAACAGTAAAAAAAAAGCATATCGAATCACAAAAGTGGGAGATAAAGTAAGCAATAAAATAGCATAGAAACAAGTATATAGACTGTAAGACATGAGAATATGGAAAAGAGTACAGCTTATTCAAATTTTTGGTGAGAAAAACACCTGACACGCACACCATGCATGATCAATGATAAATCGAAGATACTGGATTTACTTAATTGACCATTCACTAAGCCCCGCCCCCTTTAGTTACTGTTCCTATGCCTGTCCAGCTTTCTGTATTGCATGGCACATAACACAGTTTACCATGATAACTAATGGTAGCTTCATGAGTTGGCTGAATACGCCGTCTCTGGCTCACCTGTTAATTTTCCGAGCTGACTGGTTTTGAAACAAGACGAGCGTTCTTAGGTGTGACTCTTGATAAAGTGCAAGAAGACTGCAGCTACTAAAGACATTAAAACTAGCACTAAAGAAGAAACCTTGACTTTAAGAGAGACGTGAAATCAATCATGATTTGGATGTAAGGAGACACTGACCCCACTACACTGAGCAGATTGCGGTCACACCCAAACAGGTTTTAGATATCAGGCCAATATTAGAAACTAGAGTATTTGGAATTGTTTTTATCGGGAACATATAAAATGACCCCTCATTTAAGATAAAGTATATTTAGTATTTACAACTTCCACTTACTCTAGCGCAGGTTTTGCTACAGTTTAATGTATTTTAATGAATGATATTTAGTGTACTAGCTGTGAGTATGCAAATTGAAGAATGAATGAATGAATGAAGAGGAGGAGGATGAGAAGCGCCTGATGCACAAAGACAAAAGCAAAGGAGAGGTGGAGGTGGGCCCACAACTTGAAAGGATTGATGAAGCAAGGGAGACCTGTGTGTGTGTGTGTGTGTGTGTGTGAGCAGTGAGGCATGACCTGACCCGAGGTAGTCGTACAGCACTCGAGAGTACTACACAATCACACAGTATACAGCCAAAACAGTTGAATTGCTGAATTTGTATTAACTTTTTAACTGGATAATTTTCTAGGCTGGACTCTGACGTTGAAATTGTGTGTCACTGCGCTCTGAAGGTGAAGCAGAAGATCGCTCCTCGTTTCCGAGGCGTGTTTTTTTTTTTTTTTTTTTCTTTTCCTGCGTGCACGATATTTCTCCTCTCACTTGATTCATCCCGGCTACGCAGACAGCTGAAAGGCGTTTGCCCATCAGACGAACACATGCACGCACCCACGCCTGCACATGTGTGTGTGTACACACACACACACACACACACACACACACACACACACACACACACACACACACACACACACACACACAC
>JAVQJF010127821.1:0-19330 GCA_036023855.1 Gadopsis marmoratus | reverse complement strand
CCCCCCCCGCCCCCCCCCCCCCCCCCCCCCCCCCCCCCCCCCCCCCCCCCCCCCCCCCCCCCCCCCCCCCCCCCCCGCAGCCAATCCCAGCTAACATTGGGCGAGCCGGTCTCATCAGTGTAGTTATAAGATGTCGGTTACCTTAATCATTAAATCCTGGATGTGTCCTTTGCTCTGTGATGTACTGCCACTGCTCGTTTTCCTAAAAATGTATTAATAAGCCTAATATTTTATTTCATAGAAAAGTAATAATTTCTCTGACGTTAATGGAGGCACAACTTATTTCAGCCAAGGTGGGGCATCTCCACTGTAAAATGCTGCCTGTCTTCAGATGCCTTGTTTTGTGCTACCAAAACTCCAAAACCCAGATATTCATTTTGCAAACAGTTGAGAATTTAATTTCTGTAAATAGACTATTCAATTGATTGACTAGTCGTTTCAGCACTAAACCAATGACCTCTGCTGCTGGTCTTTGTCATAGCTTCTACTCTGCTCCAGAGAAAACTGCTTTATGATGCATATCAATTTCCAAACATATTCACCAAACTGGAAATAATTCAGCTGAACACCATAGTGAAAGAGGAGTGGGCAATATGGATAAAATCCTTTATCTCGGGACGTGTCATTATACGTCACAATATCTATTTTTGAAGGACATGAATACATTTTCTAGAAGATCAAATGAGAAGCTGTTTATGAATAATATAAACAGGCAGGAATATCTGTTTTATAATTATTTAATGCCATAAAACAGTCCTGCTTATTGATTTTGCAACATTGTCCACAATTACCTAATACAGACATTTATATAGACACCATGGTATAAACAGTATGCCAAAATCTTGGATGGTTGACAAATAAATGTCTATCAAATTACAGTAAATACTGTCAAATAGCACAACCTTATGACAACAGCGGTGACCCACAGCCAACCTTACCTGCAGCATGTAGCTGTGATAGTCTTTGATCCGCACTTGCCAGAAGCGCTGCAGGGCTAACACGCTGCCGATGCCCACCTCATGGAACACTTGCTCCACCACGTCTGGGAAGGGGCTGGCTCCGAGCCGAGCCTCCCGGTCCACCGCCACCCGCAGCAGGCGGGTGATGCGCAGGTAATGCTCATGGACCTGGTCCGTCAGGGTCTCCAGCACGCTCTCCTGGGCTGATTCAAAGCCAGCGTGGGCCAAGACAGTGGCCACTGACTGATAGAGGAGCTGCCTGCAGGAGGGCCAACTCAGCTCTGTGACAGGCTCACCTTTTCCCCTAACGATGGAAGAACAAGAGGAGATGAAAGGAGATAAATGACTGAGATGGTATCTGTGGAATGTTGGATAATATGCAGAAACATATTCAATCACAAAGAAAAGAGTGCAGCATGTTGGTCCAGCCACACAGTCAGATTTAACTTACTTATAGAAGTCACTTTCGGGGTCACTGTGCCGGAGCTGGAAGGGCTGCCGCGGGGCTTTGCTGTCCACAGGTAGCAAGTCATCTGGCATGGCAGGTGGGGTTGGAGGACGCGGGGGCAGGTTGTTATCAGCCTCCTCCAGCCTGCTGCCACCCTCAGAGGACGCTGAGCTCTGACCCTGAGCCTGGGCTTGGGCCACTGCCAAGAGGCCACGGAGGCGGCGGGCATGCTGACACAGCTGCACTGTATGGATGGTGAGGCTGCAAGGCTCTGAGGGGATGTCCAGCATCGTGGTGGGTCGCGGACGCTGGGCCGACGGCTGGTGCAGGGGGGGGTCCTGCATCTCCACTGAGCGAAACTCACGCTGGAGCAAGTCAAAGGAGCTGCGACTGGGAGGAGCCCCTGCAGGTCCAGGAATCTCACCCCAATACCGCATCATGATGAGAGCTCAAAGACACACGCCGGAGTCAAACTTGCATTGAGTCTGAAGATTAGAAAGGTGGAGAGGAAGTTGGAACATTGTGGGCATAAACATCAGATAAAAATAAATAAATTTAAAAAAAAAAACTTTCAGAATAGCATTGATTCAGACTTTGACACCACGCCACCTTCAGTTAACCTGACGTAGTGCCAAGGGGAAAATCACGCCAAATGTTAGTCTATAGCTGCGAAATGTAATACCAGTTGCATGATGGCAAACGTGCACAACTCGTGGACGATGCTTGTCTCATCAGACCAACCACTAACACGTTTATAGAAACTATTTGCATTTTAATGTCCACGTACTGAAAACGCAATTAAGTGCACTTGGCGCGCGCCGAAGTGCGGGATACATCACGTTGGTTCGCACAAGCTCTTAAATTAAGGTTTAACACGTTTGTTTGTCCGTTTGGCAAGACAACACAAAATGTCAGGTGTCTGACCGGAGTTTGGTGCTGCGTGAACATAACAAGTACGCAGCACGTTTAGCTGGTAAAATTAAATATAAGTTAAAAACGCAGCTGTAACTCACATTACACACAGACGAATGAACGAAGCATCTATTAATTGGAACCATGGGTGCATTTATATATCCATGACTGGAGCCTATGGCGCTTGTTTCTCTGAAGGAAGTTGCCAGGGGAACTAAGCTTCCTCGTCCTTGTCGCAAAAAAACTCGGGTGAACAACTGGACAATGTGTGTAGTTCTGCAACAAACCATTTGTTTTGACTGGCATAAAATTATAGATTATGTCAAAAAGCTGCGTGCTCGTGTTCTAAATTACTTCTGAGCGACATTTGCTTCTCTGAACCATATTTCTATTAGCGGTTTGTGAGTTTTATAGATGATTAGAAAACACGGGCAACATTCACAGTCGCACCAAATAAACATGGCCGCCTCCCCGCCGCCAGACGTGTGTAAGAAAAACACGGACGAAGAAATCAATTCTGCAATGGAAACGGACCAGTGCTCGGCCACGGAGGATGGAGGGGAACCCGAAAAGAACGACCCGAACAAAACCGAACCAGAAACAAGTGACACTTTTAAGAAACCGGCTCTTTTTGCGGCACCTTCCTTCGCCAGCAAACGCAGCAGCGTCGCTGCTCCGTCCAAACCGACGGCCAGCGCGACAAAAGGTGCGTCAGAAACGGACGACAAAGCTGACGCTGTAAACACTACAAGTAGTGACGATTCGTCTGGTCCCGGGGATGAAAACGAAGCCACCAAAGAAGACAAAGAAGGCGCTAAAGACAAGAATGCGGCTCCTGCCAAAACCAAGCCAGAAGCTAAACCCCGGATGTTTCCTACTAAAGGGCCCCCGGCGGCTAACTTCCCCCCTATCCCGTATACGGAGCCGCCCTGGGGTGGCAAGGCTCCGGACGTCCCTTACGCCCTGGAAATCCTTAAAAACGGCACCATAGTGGACAAGGTGCCCCTCACGCAGAGAAGCTACTTCGTGGTCGGACGCCTGCCTGTGTGCGACGTCTCCCTGGAGCACCCCTCCATCTCCAGGTACCACGCAGTGATCCAGTACCGCGGCCAGGCCGGAGAGGGCGAGTCTGCCGGGGAAGAGAAGGGCTTCTACGTGCACGACCTGGGCAGCACACACGGCACCGTGGTGAACAAGAACAGGATCCCCCCGAAGACCTGCGTCAGACTGCGCGTGGGGCACGTCTTAAAGTTCGGGGGCAGCACGAGGCTCTTTATCCTGCAGGTAAACACGTGACGTGGGCAGCCGTTTGTCCACCTGCACGAATGTGTTGATAACTTACATACAGAGATTCGCCCGACATCCACTACTCTTATTACTACATTCACAAACACGAATAAACTACAGGAGAACTAAACACACCGATGCAAAAATGAGGGAATAAAATGAAATATTTCTAGGCTGTTGTTCAACCCAGACCAGTCTCATAATTTATGATCGTTGACGGAACCAATCCTCAGTTTTGCGGGCTTCCCACGCTGCTGTGGCTTCTTACAGGTCTGTGAGTAATCTGATGGGGTTCAAGCCTTCCTAAACCTTGTTAAATCGATCTGCAGCCAGTTTTATTATCTATTAATCTATTAATCAAGTTCTTTGTCAAGCTAAAATGCTAAACATTTGCTAGTTCCAGCTTCTCAAATATGATGCGTGGCTGTCAGGTATCATTGACACATGGCATTCTTGGTTGAATGTCTTTCATTTTCGACTGAGAAAACAAGAAATCTGTGTCAGTACCTTTGGCTTTGGGACATTTTGAGAAGCGTTTTGTACTTCTGTGCATTTTCTAGGCCTTTCTTGTAGCTGACACTTGGACTTGTCAGATGCAGGTACTAAGCGCAAACTAATAGCATTATTCATGTCTGCACCGCATTGCAGTAATTGCTGGAATGGGGTCCCACCTGTGCTTCTTCTGCCCGTGACGAGTCAAAGAAATGTCTGCTGTGACGAAAGTATGGTTTTATTTGGGAACAGCCATAAAATCAAGAGAGCTCTGCAGAGCTTTCAAGATTCATATTTATGCAGACGAGAGAACGACATGTTAAGGATTAGTTTGACAGCTTTTTGACGGGAGGAAAACGGATGATGCTCCAGGCGCAAACACCTCTGTCTGAAATGTGACGGAGCATATATTGCTCTCAAGTTCACCGTCTCCGTCGCAGAGAGCCACGTGTTACAGAAACCGAGAAACACACTTAATTGCAGCCCCATATTAACAGTGTGCCTGAGATCCTGTTATTCATATATTATTATATTAGACTTCATTAAGGGGAACTCCACCAATTTCACACATCCACATCTATTACTTACTTACTGCATATCATGAAAAAAGCCTATGAAGCCTAAAGAGGGGGCTGTGTGAAAGTCTGATCAATGTCCTCAAGTCATGTCACTTGAGCTGGCGTTGGTTGGGGCTGAACGCTACAAGTTTGAAAATGAGAATAAACCAGGGGGTGCGGAGTTAGAAAGAAGACTGGAGCCTACATTAGCCGTTGGTGGTTGAGCTGCACGGTGGGTAATGTAGGCTTCAGGGAAGAAGAACGTAGAATTAAAAAAAAAAATTCTTTTTTTTCTGCAATGATGGTGGAGAGAAATCGAAAAACATTCGGCTCCAAGTAATTTTGCAGCAGTAAAGTACCGCTGCAAAATTAAGTTTTTATTTAAGGTTCCACTTGCCCCATTCCTCCTTCCTCCACAGGGTCCAGAGTTTGATGAGGAAGAGGAGTCTGAGCTAACGGTGACGGAGCTCAGGGAGCGAGCCCAGAAACAGAAGGCAGAGCTGGAGAGGAGGATGATGGGGGATGGTTCTGATGATGATGAGGAGGAGGAGGAGGAGCAGGAGAAGGAGAAAGAAGAAGACGGGGGAGGCGAAAGCAATAAGAGCAAAGTTTCAAATGAAGACTTGAGCTGTTCGTGGGGAATCGGTGAGCTCTTGCTGCAGTATGTTGCGTGGTGCTGACATCCTGAGTGAACTGGTGTCAACGTTCTCTCTCCTCTCCTTTCATATGAATGGTCTCCATGAATCCACGCTGCAGCTGAGGAGGCCGTACCAGAGGAGGACGAGAACGAGGAAAACCCTTTCTCGACAGAGTTCCACGAGGACCAGGAAGCCGCCTACCTGAAGGACCCAAAGAAGGCTCTTCAGGGCTTCTATGACAGGGAAGGTGAGGAGGTCGTATTGTTAATCCACAGATGTCAAGTTCGTCTGCTTTTGTGGTTCTTGTGTTACTTTCATCCCTTGACTTTAACTCTAGCATCCTTTTGTCTTAGGAGAGGAGCTGGAGTTTGAGTATGAAGACAAAAGCCACGGCAGCTGGCTCTGCAGAATAAAGTTAGTGACGTGAAACCACTGCTTTATGATTACGTTTACATAGCGTCCTTCTAGTGTCCTTCACACCGTTCATGTTGCTGTTTCTGTCAGGCTTCCGGTGGACGACGCCCTGGGCCGACAGCTGGTTGCCGAGGTGACCCACACGGGGAAGAAGAAAGAAGCAGCCGTCCAGTGCTGCCTGGAGGCGTGTCGGATGCTGGAAGCCAGAGGGCTGCTGCGCCAGGAAGCAGGTGTGAACTCGTCTCCGTTGGGAATGTCTGAAAGTAGAATTCTGAACTGCCATCTGGAGAGGTTTTGGCTTGCATTTATAGCGAGTGCATTAATAGTTTGTTTGTTTCCCCCCCCCCCCCCCCGCATCTTTTCTAGTGTCCCGTAAGCGCAAGAAGAAGAACTGGGAAGACGAGGACTACTACGACAGTGACGATGACACCTTCCTGGATCGAACCGGCGCTGTGGAGAAGAAGAGGCAGGAAAGAATGAAAAAGGCGGGAAAGATTGAGGAGCGGCCTGAGACTTATGAATCATTGGTAAAAAACCAACATCTGCTACTGTTTATACACTGTATATACTGTGTGTAGTACGTCTTTAATCATCACCTTATTGACCCGCTGTGTTGACGCTCTAGCATAATGACATTGTTCTGAGAAATCGCAAAGTAGGTTTCGTTTACCAAAGAGGAACTAAGCACATATCATCTGTGATGTGTAATGATAAGCAAGACTAAGAGTCAACAGCCAGTCGATTCAATAAATAAATCATTCCTCCCCTACAAAACCACAAATCTCACGAGCCACGTGAGACACAACAAAGGTTAGGGGAGCTGCTCTTAGTACGGAATATAAAAACAAAACCCCATACTGTAAGGTGTGTTGATGTAAACTGCACTACCATAATAAATAAAGCGTACTGTATGTTTGTGGTAACAGTCATGCGTTGGGTTTTCATGCAGGTGGCCAAACTGTCAGAGGTGGAGAAGGAGCTGGCAGAGACACAGAAAAGACTCAGCGCTGGTAGGGGAGGTGAGTGATGGTCGCCTGGGCGCTCCCCGTTCTATGGACAGAGGTGGCACCACCTGTAGAGAGGCGAAGTCCCCCCCACCATTATCTTGAGAAAAAATATGTAATGTTTTGATCCTGTTTGAATTGTTTCCAGGAATTACACACCTGATGTTTGTTCATTTAAAAGATAAAGTCAAGAAAGTCTCAGTTTGTGTGAAACCGCTCAGTGAACAGCATCTCTCGTCTCGCACACTAAACTTCACCAGTACCAACATGGCCGCCAGCGTAACGGTATCCTACCTGATGCTCATCCAGCGACTCCTGGTCCTTATATCAGCCAGGAAGCGAAAGGACGAGCAAGAGCCGCTGTTCGTGTGACGACATCCTCGTGCCAAAACACACAGACATCGTAGCTTCTGCGGCTCTGGTTAGCTTGTGGGGAGAGAAAGTTATGACGTCATTTATGTGATTTTTGGGTGTATAGTCTTTCTAATTATGTATTTTCAGTCTTCAACGCCATTGACTGGCATGCATATGTTTTTCAATATAAGGTCCCATCTTCCGGAAGGGGAGGGACTTCACCTCTCTATAGACGTACGTTCTCCTCATGTTTGTCATACGTTTCATTCCCCGCCTCCCCCACTTAGACTCCTCCGGCTCTTCCACCGAGGACCCGCTGGATGCCTTCATGACTGCAGTGCGGAGCGAGGCAGCGATGGACGCCGTGGAGCGCAGGAAGCTTCACGTGCACGTAGCCGACTTGCGCAGAGACGCTCAGAGGCTCCGCAAGCTGGTGGAACTCACACGGCCCACCCAGATGCCCTCGTTGCTGCAGAGGTCAGACACAGAGCACCATTCTGGGTGTTCTAGAATCTCACCTTCCTGAGTCTGAACATTTTCCATCCAGATAATGTAAGCACTTATATATTTTTTGATGTGTGTGATAGTGGTAGCTCAGACCCAGAGAAGCCTAAACGGACCTTGCCGCTGTTTGGAGCCATGAAGGGAGGAAGCAAATTCAAACTGAAGACCGGTACCATCGGGGTAGGTGTTGTTTCTCATGTTGGGATAACTCTGTGTGTTTCCCTCTACCACCGATGTTTCCTTCTCTCGTAGAAGTTGCCACCTAAGCGCCCCAACTTGCCTGCTGAGCTCTTCAACATGAAAGAACTTCCAGCTGGTGGAGAAGAGGAGGAGGAGGAAGAGGTGGAGGAGGCAGGGGAAAATGAGGATAAGGATGACAAAGAGGGTGAAACAGTTACTGAGGCTAATGTTGACTCCAAAGACTACAGTGCATCCACGTCTCAGGAGAGCGCTCCCTCTGGGCGTCAAAGACAGCAGGCGTCACAGTTCCCAGAGCCAAAAGGTAACAAGCCATGAGAACTGGTGGAGTTTTTAAGGTGACATTTATATGGAAAAACGGGGGAAATGTGCCTTCTGTATTCTGGTTTTCTGAATTCTTCATAGCATGTTCCTAAGTTTGAATATGAATTTCCTATGCCACTGGGTGGCAGTAGATCTGCAATACATACAAAAAGCATATTTTTGTTCATGTGTCTTCCATACATAGTTATGTAAAGGATTTAATAGATTCTGGTTTTTGAAATGTGTTTTTATTGATAAAGTATCCAGCTAAGTGGAATCCATTTTTACATTTTAGATGCAAGTCAGGAACTATCTGTCCCTGTGACTCACTTTTGCTACGTTATATGTAATAAGGCCGAAAATGCTGCAGAGATTTCAGAAGTGAAGTGGCTGTTACATATGAAAGAACATCGGTGTTGATTTGTTTTAAACTTGTAGATCAGTGCATATACTAATTATGACACTTAAAGAGGTAGTGCTAATCAGTGTCAGTCAGTCTCCCCCTGACCCTCACGCCACCCTCCTACAGTTGCTGTTCCCTCACTCGTTGCATTTATTACATTTGCAGGGAAAGAGGGTTTTAGCAGAATCTGAGGGTGGAGTTACACTTTTTTGGTTGTATGACTTTATGTTAGAGCAAAGCCGGAAACAGAGGAGAAGTGAGGATTGTGCTGAAGCAGTGGAGCAGGTTCCCCAGTGCAGCGGCAACAAGGCTGTGGCCCCATCCAGTCCAGGTGGGTGCTGTGTTCTATTTCCGTGTCATTTATAGTCCGCGCTCTCTATCTCTTTATTGAATGTTGCTTATTGTGCGTCGGTGGTACTGGCGCGTCATCTCTACATTTCACCTACTGTATGTTCTCCATAGAGCCAGCAGCAGAGCCCAGCCCCAGAAAGAATGTGAAGAAGAAAATGATGGGGCCCAGCAGGGTAGGCCCCTCACACACAAGAACAAACATTTCATTATATCATTCAGAAACGTGTGACTAAATAGAATGTCCTCATGATTCGTCTCCACAGCCTCCAGTGCAGCTCTCGGGACAGTATCCAGAGGACGACCCTGATTATTGTGTGTGGGTGCCTCCTTCAGGTAAACAACCTGACTGACATGAATCCAGGATTGACTTATTGGCCGATTATCATGCCCTTAGGCTATAGTCAAGCTTAGACCTTTTGCCTGAATACGTTCTCAAACCTGTAGACACCTCGGAGGACTTGACACAACACCAGTGCCATTTTCATACTGTCAATGGAGAAGGGCGCTTCTTCATTTCTGACTTGACAAACACTCGTTGACACTGGCAGACAGACTCGCATGTTCCTGGCCTGCCGAGCACAGGAATGAAGGGGGGGCAGAAAGAGGAAGTAAACAGGCTTTCATGTTCCATTAATGCAGCCGAAATTGCAGCGACATTTTCATTGTTCACTAACTAATGCAGATCAAAGTCACTTCAAAAATAAGGTAAGATAAGCTTGAATAAAAATAAACCATGAACCGACTGAGATTCGGGGTCAGAACTAATGGCGTCATTTTTGGCTTGTGATCAGCCGTTAGGCAGCTGCACTCTACAGCTTTACAGTCAACTGGGAGAATTTGTTCTTGTGGGACGTTTTCAGGCATTTTATTTCATTTTGTGTTAATTTTCTTTCTTTGAACATTTAATACAGTGGTTCCCAACCTTTCAGTGGCCTGTCAGACAAACTCAAGTACCCCTTCCTCGATACCGCCCTTTATTTTGATTCCGTTACTTTTATCGACCAATTTTTAGCTAACTTTTAACTGATAAGACCTCTGCGCCTCTGCTGCTTTTCATGTACTTTCAACATTTTTTTTCCCCCAAATCATAACTTGTATATATTTTTTCTTTCAAATTAGTTGAGCTACAATCTTTCCACGTACCCCCAAGCAACCCCTGGTTGGGAATCACTAACACATAACAAATTGGTATGTAAATGTGAGTCCTTTTGATGCTAAATCTCGCTTTTCTTCACTCACAGGTCAGACTGGAGATGGCCGCACACACCTAAACGACAAGTACGGCTACTGAGGGAAAACATAAGAGAGAGAGAGAGAGAGAGCTCTTCTGTCCCGTCTCTGCCAGCTTTTATACTGTGGATAATACCTGCAACACAAAGCCCTCCAGTCTCCTTAGTTCTGACCATTAACCCCCTCCACCCATCCCAGCCCCTCTGTGTGGGTCTGCTCAGAAGAGGCTGAACAAAACGGGAGCCTGTTAACACACCGGGCACAGGCAAAGATAATATTGTTGCACCTTTTATTTATCTTTTGGGGATATTTGCATTCTCAGCCTGCTTTAAACACAAGAAAGCACCATTCCAATTCTCATTAAACTAGCATGCCTGCCCACACCAGACACTGGGCAGTCAGCCCACTGGCACTTTTCACCCCTGACAATAATGGAGATGGGTAGCACTTGAATTTTCAAGCAGAAAAGAAAGGGGACAGAGCAGGAGCGGTAACTGATCTGAATTCAGCTTTCTGGTCTTTGGGTGCGCCTCTTGCAGTTAAATCCACCTGACATCCAATCTGTATCCCTCCCCTATTTGGCTTCAGTCGATCGCTGGCATAACCTTTTTTTTTTTTTTTCCAAAGGAGAGTGTGTAGCAAGAAGGGAGAAAAGAGAGGCAGAGCATTGAAGCAGCTTTTCTGACCATCTGGACACTTGGATGGCTTACTGGATGAAACGCAAGCTGATAATGACTCAAGCTAAGTGGAGTGTGTGTCAGTGTCTCTACACCAACACACACAGCCCAACCTTCTCAAAGTTCTCTTTTTAACAAGATTGTCTTTATGAGCGAGTCAGCTATTGGTGTGTGTGTTTGCCTAGAGCAGGATTCCTCGCTCTGTGAAATCCCACTCAGCGCTGTTCCCTTGGCTTACTGCCATGTTTTCCACCCTCTTTCCTCAAAACAAAGACATGCAAACTGTATTTTGTTACATAAATGTATAATAAAACTGCCAAAGTGTACAAAACCTGTGAGTAGATTTTTACACGCTTCACGTTATCCCTACGAGACCCCCTTTTATTCACACTTCCCTAAATTTTCCAGCTGTCCGTCCGTCCTCTGGTGTACGCTTCAGGGCGTTCTTCATACCCAACTCAGTTTCTCTCTTGTGGTCCTGTGCTGTGACCTACTGATCGCTGAGGGTCAGAATTCTTCCCTGGGCCCCCAAACACAAGGGGGAGTCCCATGTCCCTCCACCTGGCTGATCCTTCTCGTACACAACGAAGATGATGATGGAGCAGAAGCCCATGTACTTTGTCACTCAAATTAAGTGCAGTGCTTTGCGTGCAGTGTTGACAGGGCTGCCTTACAGTATATCCAGTCACTTCAGTATAAGGCTTGTCTGGTCTGATGGTGCGTTTGTTAGGTGCTAAGTAGGAGCATGTGTAACTGAGCGTATCGGAGCTGTTTTGGTGAAAAGTGTTGGTGAGAGCAGCGAGAGACTGCCGTGTCTCTGTTGTTAAATATACGATAGGTAAAAACTGAGCTTCAAGGAGAGTAAAAATACCTTGTAAAGTATCTTATGACTGCGTGAAAAGTTAAAAGGAAACATCACAAACTGTCGGTTCGGGAAACTAGAAAAGCTTAGGTGCTTCTTGACAAAAAGGTTTTTTGTTGATGGTGATGAAGAGCGTCCAACACATATATTGTTCCAAATGAAAATCCACTCGTAAACAAGAGGCCACAGGGTATTTATTGATTCATTTTGTGCAACAGTGGACGAAAACGTCACAATGTTACATTCACTTCGGCTAAGTCTTAGTTACAGCGTTGACGACGGGTTTAATGGATTGATCGGCTCGCTTCAGGAGCAGAGAACTACCTCAAGTTTCATTCAAAACAACAGGAATGTGATTTCAAGGCATTAAGAGATCTTTAAAAAACACTGGGATGTCTTCGATATACCAGTGGTCCTCTTCTACCTAGAAAGTAATGAGGTACAACATTGGGGGGGGGGATGGCACACTACAAGTAGGCTATGCATCACATAGCACCAATTATACTTGCCAATTGTGCAGCAAACTATTCTCATACTTACTTATTTTCACATACCTCTCTTTCTGCAAAACAGTGGAATCCATGCAAGGAAAGAGGATACAAGTACTTAACTTTGACCTAGACTAAACGTGACAAATTCATTAAGAAACGTACATCATCAAAAGGTCAACTACACACGTCATACATGTCTGCCATAGCTCGTCATGACCTGCGTATTCAATAACACATCCAAAGTAGTCGTTTTCAGACAGACGAATGTGACCACTGGCTACGTTCACCTCAACAATAACAAGATATCAGATGACTCACCTCGCCATGTTTAGTATATATAGTTACCAAGAACCTTACACGATGTCCAGTAATCACATCAAAGGAAGAAACCTTGGAACCGTTTGATTGTCTTACATGCATTATTTCCCTTGAATATTGATCCAAACCCAGAACTGAATCCAGGCTTCAAAATGGTTGGCCTTGTCCATTTGTACCACCTCTGGTCCACGTTCCAAGGTTGTATCATGATCATTCCTCCTCCACTGGCAGGATCTTTTCAGAGAGAGCTATACATATGCAATACCTGAAGTATCCGTGGCAATGTTGTGTTTAGGCCATTTTATTTTCAAACTGTTCCTTTCAATTTCACGTGGAGAACAATGATCAAAGTGACAGCGTTACAGGGTGGGATTACCTGAGTGTGCAATAGTGCGCCCATCAAACAAAACATCTTTCTAGCGGTCCGTTTCATAACAGTCACTCGCTGGTCTTGCTGCAGAAGCCACAAAAAAGCAGCCGTCTGGGAATGATGAGAGGGGGGAGAGGATTATCATGCGGTGGATGCATTTCCTTATGAGCAGGGAGGATCCTCGGACGGGGTCAGGGGGCTGCAGGGGGGCACTGTGCTCAAGGAACGGAAGGCGAAGATGGAGGGATCGTAGGTGTACCTGGGTGGAGGACGACTGCCCGTCAGATTCTGAGGACACACATAGAAAGAAGAACATTCATTGTGAGTATCCGAACTGTCAGACGTATGGTAGACGTGGTATTATTGGTCAGTTTCAGCATGTCAGTGCACGTCAGCGGTGAGAGTTTTAATGTTTGCAGCATGAATGTGTGTCTCTAAAAAGTGACTTGAGACCCAAACTAGCAGCAGTGAGGAAATGACTACACTTCGTTAGAACATTTTCACACACATTTTATTTCATTCTCACTGCAAGTTCGGTGACATGAATGCTTTTCTGCCCCCTCCGAGCAGAACCTCGCTTCTTGTGGCTCTACAAGCCCTCTGTCTAAAATTAGCCCTGGTCATTTTCCTCCCTACAGGAAACGACAGGAAATGACTTTGTTGGATTTGGCAGTGAGGCAGCACTTTCTCAAGAGCCTGCTGAGGGGGAGCAAGGTTTGTGAGAAGGTGCACTGAGAAAGATTAGGACCTTGAGACAGATTTTTTTGTAATTAGGAGCTGCTCCCATGGAACAACTTGAGTGTGTATTTATATGGACAGCTGTATATTCTCACTGTCAACCATTAACCCCAGAACGGGGATGGATGCATCCCTGTAACTAACTCCATTCAGATGCTGAGAAAGTACCCACTGCTACTGGGAAAGTACCCAGTGACATCAGTGCATATGAAATAAGCCCCATTAACAGTGCATGTGAGGCTACAGGTGTTGCTATGCGTTAAGCCAACATCTTAAGGGATTCAGTACTGACAACTGAGCCACAGTAACAAGGCAACAATTCCCAAAACCATGTAGAGCTGTTTTATCTATCCTTAAAACGTGTGAGGTGGAAAACAAATCACAGCCCAAGAACAAGTTTAAGTAAACTTGATAGATTTGAACTGTGTTAAGATGTTCTCCATATGGTAGCTGGCAAGTCATTCCAACTGTGGAGGAGAGGCAGACATCGGGATGGCTCCCCGTCCACGTTAGTGATCCCCACAGAGTTGTCATGTGGTCACATCTGCAGTATGACGGACATTTAGAGCCCAGAAGGGTCAAACAGGTCCCAAAAGTACAAGCCTCTCTGTTCGTGCAGACATCAAAAGCAGCAGGTGGAAAGCCGAGTGAAAGCACCAGTAATATCTTTCTTGTCCTGGAGCTGACCTGGTTTTACAAAAATGTAAAAAACCTCTGTATGAGGTGATTATTAACATTTCTTGTTGGAGAGACTCAGTAAGAATGTCCTGATCATCCGGATCCTGTTTTTTGCTCCTGATCCCAATAGGAGTCCCTTATGTATCTGCCCTTAGAGTCTGAGATTTATTTGTGTAGAAAGCTACAACAGAGGTTTCCATTGATGGTTTTATATAATTTTCATTAAGTGCCCTAGTCACTTATGTGCTTAAGTCCTTATTTCTTGTAAGCGTTAGCTTAGCTTAGCATAGAATAAAGACTGTAAACAGGTGTGTGAAAAAATGGTACTCACACTACCATATCAATAAAATGTATTAATAATGTACATATAATAATATTTTATCTATCACTTTTATATGCAGTATAGCAATGATACAGCTAATATGTGATGTGCATTGTTCTTACAAAAATAACAAAAACAACAAACAAAAATCATTATACACATAAAATCGACATCCAAGTATTGTGATGGTATCGAATCGGAAGATAAGCACAGGGCCCCCGCCCTAGTAAACAACACCTTGCTCTATACAAAGGCAACAGAATCCACCTACCAAAAGCTCACTGATTAACGTGTTGTAGCTCATTTGTTTAATAAATTATATTTAATACAATAATATGTGTAAAAAAAAAACATTTCCCTGTTTCAAGCCTTTGGTTACGCTAACCAACTGCTTGCTGTAGCTTCACATTTAACAGACACATATGAGACTTCTCATCTTACTCTCCGCAAGAAAGTGAATAAGCATCTTTCCCAAAATGACTACCCCTTAAATATCTGTTTGTCATAATCCTAAATACAAAAATGCCTTTACACACATCCAAGCCATGCAGTTTGTCTCGATCAAAAATCAACGTGGTATGCTGCACAATTTCCTTCAATTTAGTTTCCCCCTCCACTCTCCATATCCGCACCATTTCCCTCACCTCAATCAATCTTTGCCTTCCTCTCCACCCATTCTTTACGGTGGCTGAAACCAGACGCCATCACTCTTGCCTTCCGCAGCCTGGGAAGCTCTCATCACCCCACTCTCCTATTCACCTCCAACCCCATAGAGGGGGGAGGCCTCAGCAGCAGTAGCAGAGGCCAAAGATGTTTTTTCCTACTGCTTCCACATGACCCCACTCCCCACCCCCTTTAAAACACACACACGCACAAAACTACAACCACCGACCACCTTAACCCCTGTAACAAGTCCCATGCCTGAATGTTTGAATCCAGTGTCAAACACTGGGGGCCCATCCGGATCCAGTGTCTCTTCTGGATTCTGGCCAGGAAACAGTGGGTTGACAGATAAAAGGGGGAAAGAGAGAGAGAGAGAGGGAGAGATGATACAAAGAGAGGTGGGATGGATGGCGGCATAGAGTGGCACAAATGGTAACCATTCAACACAAGCCTCCAAATTGCTCATCAATCCAGAGACTCGCTGTGTACTCACTTCAAGAAAAATCTACGAACTGGAACATGCCCAGTGCCCACAGACGTCACTGACAGGGACAACAACACTACCAACTACGCCAGCTAGAACAGAGGATAATGAGCAATATCTCTGTGTATCAGTGGCGCTAAACAGATAGCAGCCGGCCAGGCTATAAATGGAAAATGACTTCATCCCTGGAAATATACCACAAGGGAACCGCACAACACTCCACCTCCTCTTCCTCCTCCTCCTCCTCAGCTCCATCTCTCATCGCTGCTGACTTCTTCTTCCTAAACCACTCTCAAAGATTATCCTCACATATTTGTACTGATGAAACATACCTATATGGAGGATTGGAGCGACCGAGATGCTGCTACAGTTGGTGCAAGTGTGTGTGTACATAAACAAGTGTGTGATACGGTTCCATTGACACTACCCCACACAACGTGATAATAACGTCACTTTTCTCACCACACTGTGCATCCTTCTGGAGTACCCTGCTCTGTGCCAAGATCCCCGAGCTTGTTCCAGTCGGCTCTCCAAAACGCTTCCCTCACACACTGAAAACTAAATCAACCCAGACACAGTTGCGCCACTGAGTTGGGGGACGATTCTTGGAGGTTGTGTTTGGAAAACCACCTTACAGGAAGATCAGTTGGGACACAATGTTGGGAAAATACCTTGTGTAAGCTGTTTAGGGGAGTAAATGAGCACTTCTAAGAACACTAATGGGACTAGTGGCAAGCTCAGCAATTAAAGGTTGTTGAGTAAGATCAAGAGATCAAACGAAGCTGAAAAAGAAAAGAGTACATTTTTCTTCTTGTTTCTTTCCGAGTGTCACTGCAGTAAACAGTGTTTAGCTGGGTGCTGGGTGCAAAAGGAATATGACAGTGCTACCAGATTTTCAGACGTCTCAGGCTGCTATCAGGCATGGGAACAAACGCCGTTGCCAGATGCTGTCCCAGTATGCAGTTGGATTGACATCAAGGTGCTGGCAGCAAAACAGGCCGGGCAGTTCACGGGGGCCGAGCAACCTTGCAACTTTATCATTGCGGTAATGGACACCCTGATCTGGACTACCTATTATGGGTCTGCATAAAAGGAAAGACTGCGTGCACGAGTGTGTGTGTGTGTATTCAAATGAATACCACTTGTATAAACAACTTATCTTTATGACAGCCATCAAAAACATTGTTTTAAACATACCATGAATTGTTTGCATTCATCACGACAAAATACTACAAGAGTCTTTTGTTCATTTGCTCTGGGAAACTTAAGTTGAATAAAAATGAACTCACCCGAATCTTTATAGTCCGCGTTTTCCCTCCACAGTTCTTTTTCAGCAGCATTTTCTGTGGAGAACAAGAATGAACAATGACAGCTATGGAAGAGCAGACAATTCTCAAGAAAAAAAAACTAAAACTTCTGCAGCTGCTTTTATGGACGTCCATAACAATCTAAAAACTGGAAAGGTTACACACTCAAAAAGTAACTGTTGTAAAACTGTTTGGATAAAGTCATGCTAGGTTTACGTGCACGTGAATGTTTATTCCATTGAAACATATTACTAAGATTCACCCATTTCAAAACCATTATTTGAACGGCAATTTTTATATTAAAAACAGCAAGATCTGATGTGACAAGAACTGTGCATTGGCAGTAGTCGTGCAACGGATCACAAAACTCACGGTTTGGATCAGATAACGGAATGGAGTCACGCATCACAGATCATTTTTCGGATAAAAGACGAACTGAGGCAAATAACTCTTCCTCTCCTCCGCTGGCTATGATTGTCACTCACTGCCCTTCTTCCCCTCTTGCAACACACATCCCTGATTCGTTGGGATTCAGCATGCCCCGTTCACGTGAAAACAAAATAATCTAATCAACCTTCAGTGATTCAGAATATCTGTCTTGCATCTTTTCACTGCAATTCTGCATCAAGACTTGGGAATTGGTATTTAAAAAGTAGGTAACAGTGGCAATAAAACTGTATGTCAGTCACACTATGATGGATAAACTTTGCAAATAATCTGCAGCTCACATGCATGCCGAACCGTGGGGGGGGGGATCTGTATGGATCACGGATCAACTGTGATCCGCTGCACCACTAATTGGCAGTCAAATAACATTGAATCAGGATGATCAAGAGAGTGAGGCAAATCCAGCTGTTTCACTAAACTAAACAGTCGGTCAGTGAAGCTTATGCAATATCCTGTCTCCCACTCCCCTCCATGTCCACGCAGCTCCACTATTCTCCAAAAAGAAAAAAGAAAAAAAACAGTGGGGGTGAAGGGACCACACAATCATCGAATTGTCTCGAGTTGGGGAGGTAGCTTCTAAGGGGGAAGGGAGCACAGGAAAGAATGGAAACACAAGACTCCTGCTGTTGTGACGTGGGAGAGCACTGGTGTGCACTTGCCCTCATGCTCACCTCCTGCCAGCCCCTTATCTTTTCTTATCAATGTGGCTGCAACCTGCTTGAACAAGAACTAATTCAGCCTCTCAAAAAAGTGAACAAACATATATTTCTGTATGTAATTTAGTGACTCGGTTTGGTTCAGTCATCAAAAATTGAGAACCATAAACTTGGATTTACATGTTTTGCCAATTTAACTTCAGTGAGCCTACATCATCTCACCCAATAGCCAAACGATCATGATAAATCACTTTGTCCTCTCTCTGCATCCTACACATCCACCCTCCTCTTATAATACGAACACACACACAACCCCAACAGGACGTGACTTGCCAGCTAGCTAACTGTTTAGCCTTAGCAGGCTAATCCTTGGTGAAAGCTAAAATATAAACACGGTCTGTGTTTTAATATTTCCGTCATCTCAGAGGTTGAAGCTTATCACTGAAGCATCACCACACCTGTAAACTTGTTTTAAAATCATAGACTGTCAAAAAATAAATCTGATGGTCAATGTGAGTTTTCAGACTCAGCCAATTGATTTTCATACTATAATGAAATGTATAGAAACAAATGGTTGTTTAGTAGGTAGGAACATTTTAGAGGCTATGCTTGGGAAATCGTTGGAACAATTACATCTTGTTCACAGACTTAACCCCCCACCCCACAGTCTTCATCAAATCCTCTTCACCAATTCATATATAACAAAACATTTCTCATATGAGCTTCCAATAGGAAATAAATAAACTAATGGAAATCTGTGGTCTGAAATAAATGATATTCAGAGCATGGCATGGAAAATGTTTAATAATCTAGATAGCAGTCGTGCACCTTCCACACACAGAATTCCCCTGGTTTTGACACCTTTAAATTGCTTTTTCAAGGAACCAGCTCGTCATCTTTCTTTCTCAGGATTGAACTCCAGAACAGCATATGTGACAGACATGACCTGGTGACGGTGTAGAAGTTGAGGCAGAATTTGGGACTGGAAGTTGTCCAGCTAAAGGGTTAATGGAAGACTGGAGCAGTCTATGTTAGCTACCTTTGTAGGCCCCCTATTGTATTCCCTGCAGCACCTCCCATTCCACTTGACTGAGTGTGCACACACTCTCACACACTGACACACTGATGCAGCAACAGACTCACAGACAGGAGGATGTATACATGCAGACACAAAAAGATAGACAGGATGATAGACGCGTGGGGGGGGGGGGGGGGGGGGGGGGGGGGGGGGGGGGGGGGGGGGGGGGGGGGGGGGGGGGGGGG